>JAYMTP010001058.1:0-26716 GCA_036897365.1 Geranium brycei | reverse complement strand
AAAAAAATCAACGAGGCCCTCGTCGGAGTCCTCTGCCTCCGCCTCGGGCCTCGTCGTCGAACGTCTTTGGGCTCTCTCGGACCAATTCAAAACCAGACACAAGATTCGACATTTATCACAATATCCAAAGCATCTTCCTCCTTGCACATCATCCATGAAAATCTAGTATCCAAAGTAACCACCATTTTCGACAACATGTCTCAAAACTCCATAGTTTTCCATCTTACTTGAGCCCCCGTGCGTGTCAATAAGCTCATGTCAATTTTTTCAGCCCATAAATCTTTAACTTATGAGTAGTGTTGAAACCATACTCATCTTCATATGAAGTTCGATCTTCTAATAACTCAATAACAATTGCTCGAAGTTCTTCTCCAGCTATACATGATTGTACTTTTCCTTTTTGAGCTTCAAATGTTGTAGTTATTGGATGAGAATTGATTATTTTCATTGCTTGTATTTGTAATACTAAACTTGGAATAACAATTTGTTTTCCTTCCATTACTTTTATCTTGTTAATACCACTATAACTTGCATCCGTAGAGCGTCCCAATTGTGACATGGTTGACCAATTTGAAGGTTGAGATCTATTTTGCCTATCCAAGTACTTTGGTACCACATTGATACTCTCATCATTGTCTTCATGTGAATCATCCTTATCTGGTGGTTTCTTGGCCACTTCCATATTTCTATAAAGTCCTAAATCATGGTTACCTTTCCATCCTCGATCATGACTTCCCTTGTGATCGTTTTCATTATCATTGAGATATATATCTTTATCTCGGCCTCTGTTCAATGTACGATTACTTGTAGCCTTTTTTTCAAGTATCTTGTATGAACCCTTTATAATAAATATGGGTTGGTCTTGATCTTTACCTTTTGCATATATCAACACTGGATCCAATAAATTGATCTTTGCCACACTCTTTTCACTCGGCGTCACGTGATTATGGACATCTGTGTCTTGTCTTTTATCTTCAGCTACCGAAAGGTTTTGTGTAACATTAGCTTGCCCATTATCAACTTCATTAATAACCATCAAACATATATTATTTGACTTCACTTCCGATTGCAATTCCTTCTCTCCCGCCAAGCAAGAGAGAGAGGAAAAGGATTTTACATCCCTCGTTTGGCTCATTTCGTCGACTTCAATTATAATTCCAGCATTATCAATTGTGTTATTTTTGTTTATAAATAATTTTGTTACCTTGTAGGAATTTTCAATTGTTTGTGCATGGGCATCTACGTCGGAACCCTTGGTATTGTCAGCATGTTTTGTAGGTTCATCCATCTGCTTATGAGCATCTTCAAAAGCTATACTGACAGGTTTATGCGTCCCCTTCAAAACTTTGCTTTCAAAGCATGCAACACCACGTGTCACCTTGCGTTCAATCAATTGTTTCTCATAATGTTCGAACTTAACTTTTGCAAGTGCCGAGCTGTTGATATCAACTTTAGTATCTTCTTTAATCTGTTCTTGAACTTTTCCACGATCGTTGACTTCTGAGAAAACTGGGTTGTCTTTCTTAATAGTGGGATTGGAGTCTAGTGAGTCGGGTCGCGGGAGTAATACAATCTTGTTATTCTCCCACCAGAACATATATGTATTGTCACGATTCTTGTAAGTAGCATTGATGTCACAATACCAAGGTCGCCCCAACAAAACGTGGCAAGTATCCATATCTACCACTTTACATAAAATCTCATCTTTATAGTATTTCCCAATTAAGAAAGGAACAAAACAAATTTCAATTACCTTAGTCTTGACTCCCCTTTTGTTCTATTCAGTCTTGTATGGTATCCTGAGTGCTTTTGTTTCCAGGTTGAGCGTCTTGACCAACGGTTTTGAGACTTTATTTCCGCTGCTACCATGATCAATGATCACTTTACACACTTTATTGTTAATGGTGCATCGAGTCCGAAATATCTTGCATGTGTCCTCCATTCTCTACATCGGTTGTCAGTGCAGGAATATTCTTATGTTGTTGATGAACAAGTGGAAAGTCACATGCACTGTTGTCTTTCTCCATTCGGCTTTCGCCTTGTTGATTTCTCACCTCAAATGTATGCACATGAAGCATCTGCGTCATTTTACTAAGTGAGTTTATAGTGTCATCGAGTCGTTGCACGACTCGTTCAATCTATCGTTTGTCGACGACGGGTTGAATTCTACTAGTGCCATAGTTGACCATCATGCCCGGTCAAATCCGGACTCTGATATCACTTTGGTGCAGCAGAAGGGTGCTTCGAACGAAACAAGAATAAAACCCTAACCTTAGGGAGAAAACGAAATGAATCCAAATATCTCAAATTGATAATAATAATGATAATCTCTACACAAACTACTTATATAGAACTACTAGAAGTAATACTCCAAAACTAACTAAAACTAAGAAACCTAAACCAATATAACTAACCAATCCAACCTAATTAGAATTAGGAAACCTAATTTAATTAGAAAAACCTAAAACTATCCAAAACCTAATATAATTAAGAGTCCCAATTGGAATTGTCCTACATCATTAAGAGTGCCCTTTTTATTTTGATTTGAGAAATTGGGTAATTTTGATATCTTGCCATGACTTAGAAAACAGAGTAACACATAACCTACAAGTTATAGAGTACTCCGTTTTCTGTGGTTAGTTAGAATTGCAGGGGGCAGAGAGTGAGTGAGTAACTATTTTTCTGACCCTTTTTATTTTTTGAAAACAAAATGATTTGATCCAAATTGTTTATTATTTTATTAATGGATGATATCACATTTAAGGGATAAATCACGTGAAATGAGAGGAACCAGAAGGTCCACCCAGTGATAATAGGACCATTAGGACCCATACAGATGAATTCTTTCATGGCATTACTACTGAAATCAATTTTTTGTGATGATAAATTGATTGTGGTGTATTTGAAACAAATTGTGATTAGTAGGAGAAAAGGATAAAAATCAAGTCAATAGGAAGGAGAATGAGGTGTGAGGAAAGAATTAGAAAGAGAAGATAAAAAAAAGGTCTTAATAACATACTTTCGAAAATTTGAATGTCATTTAGGGGTAGTTTAGTCATTTGAAGTTTCTGTTCACATAGTTAACATCGATGTTCCAAAATGATAGTTAGAGTTTTAAAAAGAGGGAAAAAAGGTTAGAGTATCAAAGTGTGATAGTGGTATAGTGAAGTGTATTAAACTGTCATTCTCCCTTGTTTTAAATGTGTCCAAAATTAGAAAAGTTCGTTTATTTGAGTGTATTCCAAAATTGCCCTTAAAGCATAGTTAAAGTTCAAAACTCTTTCCTTATCTATAGTCACTATTTCTCATTTAAATCCTAATCTTCCCTCCTTATTTGTGTGAAATTTGCATTGCGCCTCTCTCTTTCTCTCTCATAAATCATCACCATTGAAGAAGCCCTCACTCGTATATCCGCCTTCACTGAAGCTCTATCCTAAATTGAGATATGTTTTAAATTTCCCTTTACATATGTGATTCACTTTTCCATATGAATTGAAAATAAGGATATTTGATTAATGCATTTTTCTTCTCGTTTTAGGGTTTAAATTTATGAAAAACGACAGTTTATTATACCTAACTTAATTTTTAGTTTAAGCAATACCCTAACTATCATTTTTCACTATAGTAAACTATGTTAAAATTTTAGCATATTCCGTTAAAAAATTTTAAAATGACAAAAATACCCTCATAAAAAATAAATATTTATTTAATGTGAAATCAAAATTATTAGTGTTGTAAACGGCACCCGAGTTGGCTGGCCAGGCGCTGGAGAAGTGCCGACCGAGGTGATTTACTCTGAAAAGAGCGGGCAAAATGGTTGGAGGCGTGACCGATCGGCGCTGGGGCGGGCAAGGCGGTGCTGAGGCGGGTGAGGAGGAAAGGAGACGAGGGGTGCTAGGCAACTAGGCGGGCCAGTCCAATTCTTCAGCCCACTTCATTCTTCTTCAGATTTCAACAAACTCGAGTCTCGACCATAAACTCCAAGTTCCTTTAGATTCTCCATGTATTTATGTTGTGTTGTGTGTGTGAAAGTGTTTTTGGGGAAGGAATAACACTATGGCGTCGATCGGTGCTCTCTCTGGATTTTCTTTGTCTCTAATTCTAGTGCACTTTAAATGGTTTATTTGTCAGAGCTTAATAGACTTTCATTGTCAACCAACACATTTAAATGAATTTGCATTCAGTTTATTGTTAAGCTTATGGTATGAAAGCTAAATCAAATCAAAGTGTTTCAAATTTGTATTTATACTTGCTAATGTTATTAGTTATTATAATTTAATGTTGGTAGCCTAATTATGTATTATTGTTTATAATATGTTAATTATATAATATATATGAGTTATTTTGGTTATTATAATTTTGGTAGCAGAAATGATAATTTTTATTAATTAAGTATACTGATTTATATTAAATCATTTTTTAAAAAGTACAAAATTGGAAATCTGTCTTGGCGCCGCCAAGCGTTTTCTACAACCTTTACAATTATATCCAAAATTTGAAATTAAATTAAAGGGTATAATTGTCATTTCACAAAGCAAATAATAATTGATTAAAAATTATAGAGCACATCCTTTAAGGAAACACACTTTTTCTGTTTCTTTCTTATGGATGGTTTTAAGGAGAATGTGAAGGAGAGAGCCAAGAGCTCAAGGTCATGGTCAAGAAGGGTGTGAAGATTGTGGGAGACTCATGCAAGAAAAGGTGGTACAAAGTCAACCCTCTAAATTTCTCTAAAAAAAATATACTAACTAAATGTAATTTTACGATACCCGGTTGTAGACTTGCAGAACAATGAGGTCAATCTGGTGGACAATGTTGTCGTTTTGGTGGACAGTCATGTCGTCCTTTGGCCACTGATGTTGTTCTGATGGGCAATCCTGTCAATCCTATGGCCACTGATGCTGTTCTGATGGCTAGTCTTGTTGAGCTGAAACAGAGACAAGTTTGACGAAATGCTTATGTGTCGTGGCGCCTATGCTACTGACCTGAAAGCTATATTTCTGGTAAGGTAGACCGAGGTGGTAGTCCAGAACCGGTAGCTCCCGAGATTTTGCACATAACTTCGATACAACGCCCACTAGCAGTGCCGAAGGTGGAACATGTACGAACAGTTTCTGGAACGAAGTTCCAGAAGGACGAAGGGAGCTGGACAAGAAGAGATCGGAACAATCTTTATCCGTACAGCAAAATCACTAGAATCTGGAATTATAATGTCGGAAACGGGAGAGAGTCTTGGTGTTGTTTTGCAAAAAAACTCGATGTCTAAACAAATGAACAAAGTTCAAGTATTTATAGAGAAGAGAAATGCAAAACAATTTATTAAATCAATTAATTCAAATCAGACCGTTATAGGTAATAAACCCCCTTTATGAGAATATTAATTCCCTTGTAACCACAATGTATTAATGACCAAAATCAATACAAGAATCTGATTTTGAAATAATTAATTAATTAAATAAAAATGTTTTTGTCCAATAATAAAGAAAGTGAATCAAACAAACGAGTCAATGAGCTTGACACAACCAAGGCCCAAAGTCATTTATCCAACACTAAAATATTGACACCTATCAAAATATCTTGGGTAACTTTGTTGAAAAGATTCAGGAAACTCAGACAATCAGGCGTGAAAAGTTTAGAGAACCCTCTATGGTTCAAGTGGGTTTGGGTCAATTTGGGCTCATTTTCTTGGGTTCTTACATCATCCTTATTACACAGAGGGGTGAGCATTTGACTATTGATTATAATCAATATTATCAATTACTAAATTTGAATGTTTTCATTCTACCATTCTGTTTTGGTTCCATTATTAATTGAATTTAGGGAAAATGATAGTTTACTACACCTAACTATACATCTTTCACACTTTGATACCATAACTTTTTTCCCTCTTTTTTAGTACTCAAACTATCAACTTGGGACAATCGTTAGCACTCCATTAGATTTAACGAAAAAAATACATAACCCTAACCGTAATATACATAAACTATCTCTCGTTGAAAAAAAAAACAATAAAAACTCAAAAATGAAAGAAAAAAGCTCTATGGTCAAAGGCTGGTCGTCGAGTTACCGGAATTGCACACCACAAGGAGTGGGTTATCAGACAGGACGGAGGGGAGAGGTAAAATGTCAGCGTTAGAGGGAGCTCACGAAGGTGGATTGGTGGGTGGGGAGGCCCGCAACAGGGATGCCGACCATGATATAAATCAAATTTCATAATTGAAAATTTCAGAATCAAATTCGCAATAACCTAAATCGAAATTTGGGGGAAATAAGTTCAAGTAACGAGAAGTTGTGAACTGCGATGCTGGAGTTCTAGACAGAGGGGGCGACGAGGGTGACGGTGCTAATGTGGCCAGCGAAGAATTGCGTGACGGCTCCGAGGGAGTAGCGATAAATGGCGGGGCCGCACGATGAACCAGAGCTCCTTGATCCGAAGACATGGGGTGGGGTTGACCGGCAATTTTGTGGTTGATTTTGGCGGACCATAGGTGGGTCGATTGAGCCGGTCAAATTGAGCTGGTTCAATTAGGGTTACAAGGATAGTTTGGTCATTTTAAGTTATGTTGACAAAGTTAACACACATACCCAAATTGATAGTTGGTGTACCTAAAAGAGAAAGAAAGAGAGTTATGTTATCAAAGTGTGACAGATGTAGAGTTAGATGCAATAAACTATCATTTTCACTTGAATTTAAAGTGATTAATGAACACACTGTATTATTTACATTTATAATACACTAAAGGGGTGTATTCAATTAGGATTTTAATGGATTTGAGAAGTCTTTCCAAGTCTTCTGGTATTCAATCATGACTTTAAAATACTTTTAAACTCTTGTGGTATTCAATCACGACTTTAAAAATACTTTTTAAATTTGATGGTATTGGAAAAGTTAATGACTTTGAGAGATTTTAATAAATGGATGACTTTGGATGATTTTGAGAGACTTGGTACATATACCAAACTCCTTTAAAAGTATCATCTCCAACCATGAGATTTGAAATCATTCCATTAAAATCATCAAGACTCTTTATAGACTTGAAAGAGTCTAAGAATCCATGGACTTTTAAAAGTCATTTAAAATCCTATAATTGAATACACTCCCTAAATTACACTTCTTACATTGGTACACCTAACTTATTTTTTAGCTTGCTAATTAACATGAGTTTTTTCTATCAACAATTCAAATGAGTTTCTAGTTTTTGCATGGCTAGTGACGGTGTTAGTTTTTTTTTTGCAAAAACATTAAATTACCTTCACGACTTTTAGCTGATTTTCTCCCCCCTTTCCAAAACTAAACAAAAACACAAAAATTCAAGTGTTTGAATATTTTAGCGCATACTCAAAGATTTCGGCCTAAAAATTTTAAGAGAGAGAAGGGAAAGTTAAAGAAAATTTTTGGGGATTCGTCATCATCACCGTCGATGGACTGACTAGAAGCGTCGAGTAATCGCAATTTTGTCGTAATTGCCGTCTTCATCGTCCTTCTACACCGATGACCGTCTTTTTCTTTACAATTGCTATATATCATGTTAGTTTATATTAGGGTTAAGCTCATTAGGGTTAGCCCATCTATATTAAGTTTCATTTTCTCTCATATATTAGGGTTTTCTATTCTATTCCTATCACCTCTATAAATAGAGTTCTCTTGTAATTCACAATACATAATCAATAATAAATCTCTCATTATTACTATTGTGGTATCAGAGCCATAGCCGATCCTTGGTTAAATCTCTACGAATTTTTTGCTTTGCCCACTCGTCGATGATTTGTGATTCTAACGGGTGGGCGAGGTGATTCAATCTCAATCGTTCTCTCAATCTCTAACCTACCGCTTCCGCAAACAACCTCTTCGAACCGTAACCAATCTCGTAGCCATCAATCACGAAACCAATCTCGTAACCAATCACCCAACACCCCATCTTCAACAACTCACAAAACCATCACCAATCACCATTGACAAACCGCTTCATCAACACCACCAATCATCAAACACCTTACTCGCCAATCATCACCTTCCTTCCATCACTACCATCACAACCTCACGAGCAATCTTGTTCTTCGTCATCAATTGATTTTGGTTCCAAAACTAACAACCACGCCACCTATCATCACCGCCATCAACATCAACCTCCCAACAACAATTATAATATTTCTCTAACCTATCGGTCACTCTCGGCTCAGCACGACAACCGCAAGCCCCTGCAACTCAACCCAACACCATCACAAGCTTCTCAACCCAGCAAGCTCTCTCGGTGTCTCCCTTGCCGCCAGCCACTCTGGTCTCGGCCTCTCCAGCTGCTCGGCGACAACTTCCTGCTCGGTGACAATCTACTTCAGCCTCGTTCGTCTAACTACGTCCAGATCTTCGTCAAACCGATCCAACAGAATCAGAACCTCCGTCAACAAGCTTCCGGCGATACTCTTGCACCCAGCTTCGTCACCGTCGGCACGTGAGAGGCTTCGTCACCATCTACATCAATCGTCGACACCACAATCGCCGAACCCAAGCCTCACACAATTCACACTAATCACCAACAAGCTTCATCAACACCATTATCTTCAAACCCAGCTCAAGTCGTCACTTGCAACTCAAGCCGTCACCTGCCGCTCCCCATCACCGGTCATGTCCTCGTTGAAGCTAACTCGGCATCGCAAACTCACGTCGCAGCAATCCGGAATCCCGTAAGTTGCACATCCCGTAATCTGGAATCCCGTAAGCTGGACATCCCGTAAGTCAGACATCCCGTAATCTGGACATCCTGTAAGTCAGACATTCCGTAATTCGGAAATCCCGTAAGTCGAAAATTCCGTAAGCCGAAAATCTCGTAATTCAGACACCGCACGTGAGAGGAGTGTAGATCATCAACGAAATCAACCATTAGCCAGCAAGCATCATCGGGCATCAGCCATCAGCCAGCAGACATCATGTATCATGCATCATCGGGCATCAGGCATCAGCACGTACGGGCATCAAACATCCGCCATTGGCCGTGAGCAACGCGCATCCTCCATCCTCAATCCTCGCCGCATCACCTCGACATCATCCTCGGCAGCCGCAACCTCGCCGCCTTACCTCAACAACATCCTCTGCAGCCGCAAACCTCGCCGCAACTCAATATTATCAAGCTTCAAACTCAATTCTTGTTTCACCGCATTGAGTTTGAGGGGGGTTGTTAGTTTATATTAGGGTTAAGCTCATTAGGGTTAGCCCATCTATATTAGATTTCCTTTTCTCTCATATATTAGAGTTTCCTATTCTATTCATATTACCTCTATAAATAGAGGTCTCTTGTAATTCACAATACATAATCAATAATAAATCTCTCATTATTTCTATCATATCAAATTTATTATTTCATAACTTCAATACTCAAAATCTTATAGATTTCCAAAATTTTGTCTACGAATCCATATCTATGGACCATTGAAAGAGCAGAAGAAGAGTGGTTCCTAGTTCACACACACCACAACCACAGCTAGAGAGAAAATCGCAAATTACTGGCTAGGGAGGGAGGGAGGGAGAGAGAGAACCGATCAATTTTTAATTTGAACCAATCAAACTGGGTGAAGAAGAGAGAATGGCAAAATTATCATTTTAGTTTTTTTTATGTGAAATGACTAATATGCCCATGACCATTAACATAATAATTTATTCAAAATATGGGCAAAATCGTCATTTCACATAAAATTATAACATAGTTTATAACCACGATAATTTTTATTTTCATTTAAATGACCTATAGAGTTAAAAAATATTTTAGGTGTACTGACGCAATAATCATGTTTTTCTAAATGTACCTGTATAATATCATCCCATATTATTATTATATTGTTTCGTTATAAATATTATTATTTTTGACTTCTTAGGTATTTTTGTATAGGGATGAGCTCATGCTGCAAACAATGAGATTATGTATTATTAATATTTAATAGTAGCTGTGGGTTGACGATAAATTATATCACAATATTAATTTCACGTGACTCCACCGGGTGCACATTTATTCACATTAAATAATTTTGTTACGTTGAATATTTCATTTAATATACACATTAGCGATTTGATAGAAACTTATTAACAATTTAATGGAACCATGTTTATCATAAATTAATATAATATTATATTGAAAACACAGTGTACAAAAAATAAAAACAAGTATATTTGATGAAATTATAATCAACTTTAAAGGTGAAACAAGACGTAACTAGAGTAATGTTGCTGACAACTAGTGGGAAAATAATCTGTTAAAGAAACGCGTGAAACGGGGTCGTTTTGGAGAGGCCAGCGCATTTGTTATTACGAAGATTAGTGGACCACGTGTCGTCTCAGGAAAAGAAGAGATTGACGATGTGGGTGTAGCCGTTGGGGCTGTTCTGTCTTTTTCCCCAAATGACTTGTGGTCCCAAAATGATACAGCTCCAGCGTACGCAGAAGAAAGGGTGGAGGTCGTGGCCGAGCTGTCGTCTGGTCCAGCTCAGGAAGGAGGGTCTTTAGGGTTTCAGTAGCATCTATTTAAGCATCGTTTTCTTAGGGTTTTGGTATTGAATTTCTGAATTGTGAACACCTTCTCTCCGAGATTGTAACAATTTAGGGTTCAAAATAATTTATCCACTTTCCACTTTCTCCATTTATTGTGTTAATCATTTACGGATTATACTTGAATTCGTAACATAATCATCCCGACCAAAAAAATAATATAGTTCTACTTGTTAGAAGGACAATTGCGAAGAAACAATATGTCCAAAATTCTATTAAATTTTATAAATACTAATTCAAGTTTTTGCTTGTAAGATCACTTATAAATTGGCACGATGCAAGGGAACAAGCTATATAGTGTCAAAGAACACTAATTATTTTACCATACCTTGCAAAGATTCCCTCGAATTCCGGAGTCCAAGATACCTTTGAAGCACAAGGGTAGTTTTTGTGTGTTTTGTTGAACCACATCTTCCTCATTGTTCTGCAAGTGCTCCGCTCTTCACATTGTCGATGAAGGCACATCAGAACAAGGACATGTCAGATTCTTGGTTGCACCCAACTCTCTTGGATCTAAAATTGGATATGGTGACCAAAAGAATGATAAATTGAATTAAAATAGTTGATAAAATGACTAAACGACACTTTCTTTCGTGTGAAATGATCAAAATAAAAAATATTATATTGTAAGTGATGGTTTGTAGCTGAATGCAATTCTCTTTATACATGATTCAATTTCAGTTGTTTGTTAAGTTGAGTGGTTTTAGCATATCAATGTTGTGAAAATTTGGACAGTAATTAACGACACAAAATGTTCCTCAACAATAATTTGGTTAGGATAAAAATGGGTTTGGAGGCTAAGAGCGGATAATTTATGTTTGGCCCGTATATGTTTGTTAATTATATATCGGCCCCAAATTCGTTCGTCGGATATAAACACGCACATCTGTATTCGGTCTCAGTTTCTTTTTCTACCGATCGAGAGAGAGACAAGTCGCCAAATCCGATGCATATATGCGAGAAATGTCCTCTCCTCGTCCTTTTCACTTAGCTTGAATCACCAAAATTCAATTTCAATTTTTATTTCCAATCCTTCACGGTCTCTTCTCGATCTGACCAATCAAGGCCTCGATCCCACGGAACAACCCGCAATTTTGCAGTTCGGATCCACCCAACTTACTTCCAGTTCTACTTTTCGATCTGCTATTCATTAATTTTTTCGGTTCAATTTGTTTGTGATCTGAATTTTGGTTTTGCGATTTTGGGGGTTAGCTGCTTCGGATCCGTGTTCATCAATGGCGGGGCCGAATATGGAGTTGTTCGAGACTTACTTCCGGAGGGCGGATTTGGATGGTGATGGGAGGATTAATGGAAACGAAGCTAGGGCTTTCTTTCAAGGAGCTAATTTGCCCAACCCAGTGCTTGCTCAGGTTCTTGGCTTCTCCTGTTTTATATCTATTGCCTTGTAGATCAGTAGAGCCATCCCTTTTATTATCCTTATGGCTTCGAGTTATGCATTAGTTTTTAATGAGTAGCTACTAAGCTTTCTACTATAATTGTTGAAGTGCACAACTCGTAATTCTATTATCATATACCTCAAAATTCAACTTTTTACAGTTAAACTCTTTGTTCTCAAATGATGTGATGGTGGGGATTTGTTAATTGTTGTCACCAGTTGGAGAAGATATCCCTATGATGTTAACCAGATTATGCGTTAGAATTGAGTCGGTTGGGACACTATAAGCAGAGAGTCTTTTCCTTTACTAGCCTGAATATTTGAAATTGATGAATTTGGGTTTCTGGGACCATCTAAATGTTTATGAAACAATGATGGAGTAGACATATCCTGTTTTATCAATGAGAAGATATCTCATCATGACTCTTACTTATTCTGCCTTCTGGGTTATTGGAGAGTTCAAATGTAATTGATGTTATATGGCAAATGATACACATTGTTGGTTGGAGGTATCCACTTCTTTACATAGTCCACCCTCATTCTACTTCTAAACACATTTATTATGGTACATTGTGACAATAGTGTGTCAGAAGGAAGGATGACTTTACTTTGCGGTCCTTATACAGTAATAGCTATAAAGATTAGTTATTTTGTCACAATTTCTCTTCCTACACTAACTTGTGCACAAATGGAGTTTAGATGCTCTGTAGAATTGACTGCAATGTTGTTGTACTGAAGAGGTGAGGTTGTTGTTGAAGCCAATGGTTCATATGAGAACAAATACTTATTTGGTTTATTTGATCTAATGTGCCATGGTCACCTTGTCAATGCACTATAAGTCTATAATATATGACTTAGATAACTTTGATTGTTGGAGTTTCGAAGTAGATTATGATGACTTGTCCACCTCTTCTGTCTGGATTTATTCATATTTGATGCCACACTCTCATGCATGTCTCCATTGCAATAAACATATGAGCCATGAGTTGGCGGTGCACTTGTGATTACATTTGGAATTATAGAGGAGATGGCAGTTCTAAGAGTGATTCCCACTCTGATGAAGTGTATGAAGGCATGCCTGGGCATATTTTCCCTAATAAAACACATTCCATGATAAATGCAGTTAATTTTGTACTTATTGATAGATTTTTGCATACCACTTTCTTTTTTTGTTGGATATTGTTTTTGTAGGATGGGTTGTCCCTGTAGTCAAACAATGTTATGATGCCATTCTTTGCATTTTATGTTTGGTATACTGCCATTATGCTAATGCTCAATGATGTGTGGGTACTGGATTAGCACAATGGTGTATGTTTACTGAGATATAGAGAAGCTATATTCTGTAAATATTCCCTTAAGGCACTAGGGTAAACAGGGAGAGGCTTCCACAGTTATAGGGGTTGGGAGGGCCATTTAGGTACAGTCTTACCCCTACCTCTGCAAAGAGCCTGATTCCCATACTCCTTACAACCAGCTAACTTATTGGTGGGCCAAAGGCCCACCCATATGGTATTGGGTTGTCTGTCATGAACATTGGCATTGATATATCTTCTATTTCTTTGCAAAGAATCTTGTAGCTTAGTGTGCTATATGAATGCAGATATGGATGTACGCTGATCAGAGTCGTAGTGGATTTCTTGGTAGGACAGAATTTTACAATGCTCTCAAATTAGTAACTGTGGCACAGAGTAAAAGGGAATTGACACCAGATATAGTAAAGGCAGCATTATATAGCCAAGCTTCAGCAAAAATTCCTCCTCCACAGATTAATCTTTCAGCAACACCTGGACCTCCTGTAAATTCGACGGCGGCTGCACCTACCCAACAGATGCTTGCAGTTGCGCCAGCAGCTTCTCAAAATCCTGGCTTTAGAGGACCAGGAGTTCCAAATGCAGGTATGTCCCAAAATTACTTTCCTTCTCAGCAAAATCAGGCAATGAGACCACCACAAGGAATATCCGTTGGTACTGCTCCGCTTCCTCCAATGAGTACGGGTTCAGAATTCCCTAGGGGAGGGAATATGGTTAGGCCTGGTGGTCCTAACCCAAACATCTCAAGTGACTGGCTTGGTCCAAGGACTGGTGGAGCTCCAGTTGGCCCCAGTGGGAGTGGTCCATCAATACCCTCAGCTACATCAACTACACAACCTCCATTTTCAACATCTTCCCAGCCAATGACTACCGATTCTAAAGCACTGGTTTCTGGAAATGATGTGTTTTCTACAGCTCCTTTAAAGAAACAAGAATCTTCCTTTCCAACTTATTCAGCTAGCAGTTCACCCACCTCTTCAGCAAATGCCCCAGTTACGAGTGTGCCCCAATCTCCTGGTAATGCAGGTTCATTTAATTCGATGCAAAGTGCTTTCTCAATGCAGTCGTCTGGTGGTCATATTCAGCGGCCCCAATCACCATTGAGCCCCACCTCCTCAGCAATTGTCCCAGTAGCCAGTGGGCCCCAACCTTCTGGTAGATCAGGCTCAGTCGATTCACTGCAGAGTGCTTTGTCTATGCAACCTTCTGGTGGTCAAATTCAATGGGCCCAAGCATCAATGAACCCAAGCCAGCAAGTTTCTCCTCAAGGTTCTTCTGTTGCACCATCTGGGATTTCTGCTGGAGTTGGAAATTCTACCTCTAACAATTCACAGCCTCCATGGCCAAAGATGAAACCCTCTGATGTTCAGAAATATACTAAAGTGTTTATGGAAGTTGACTCTGATAGAGATGGAAAAATTACTGGACAGGAAGCACGGAATCTGTTTTTGAGCTGGAGGCTACCAAGAGGTAAGGGGCATTTTTCATTTATTTTCTTATGCTCAACTTGCCAATAGTTTGGCTGATGCCGAAGCTGTACACCGGCCCTTTATATTTATAAGGATAGGAAGGACAAATTTTGGTATGCTGTAGAATGCTATTTGTAAGGGTTTTATAACAAGTATTTTTTAGGGTGTTTGGATTAGCTTATAAGTTGGTAAACTAACTTTATAAGCGTAATATAGATTAGCTTCTTAATAATACTTTATAATCTCCACATATTATAATCTGGGTTTCTTATTTTGAAAATAAGCAGTTTAGTGTTGGATGGTTACTGAGTTGGTTGGTCACTAACACCTGATATGTGTGCATCCTACAAAGGGTAGATCCGTGAAGCTTGCAGTATAATTTCATGGTTCACAGTAGATGAAGATGCAGGCTGTGCATTTTGATACAAATACCAGTGATTAAAGCTCAAATATTTAAAATTTATATCTATACAGATCTCTGAGCATCTTAGGAGTTTGGTTCCTTATTTACTGAGGTTTTGGTTCATTCAATTCATTTCATGTTCTGTAGCAGCTATGGAACATTCTTTTTGCGATAGATCCATAACTGGGGTGCTTTATTGTAACTAAACCATATTTCTAGTAATTCTGTTAGGATGTCATCATTGTTATTTCCACACCGTCTGTTAAGTTCACAAGTTCTATATATTTTTTATGTATGTTTGGATGCTTTGTGAAAAACCTAGAATCTATGGAAGTTTATCAAAGTAGTATAATTAATTATGCTTTGGGGAACTGTTACTATATGAAATGGGTGGTTCAGATGATTTATTTAATTCTGAAATGTTTAAGGCATTTTTACTGAAAAGCATCATATGCATGGCCTTTTACAGAGATCTTAAAGCAGGTGTGGGATTTGTCTGACCAGGATAATGATAGCATGCTTTCTTTGAGGGAATTCTGTTTTGCTCTGTACTTGATGGAGCGATACAGAGAAGGTTGCCCACTTCCAGCTGTGCTTCCAAGAAATGTCATGTATGATGAGACACTGCTGTCCATGACTGGTCAACCCAATGTTAACTATGGGAATGCTGCTTGGGGTCCACGCCCTGGTATCTATTAAATGACTTTCAATTGGCGTCTCTGTTTTTTTTTTCTTTTCATTTTCTGATGAATCATCCGTTTTCTTTATTATTAGGTTTCGGACAGCAGCAGGGTATGCCAGGTGCCCGGCCAGTTGCACCTCCAACTGGTTTGAGGCCATCTGTGCCAGGAATTTCTCATGCTGACAGTACAGTGCATGCTAATCAGCAGAAGTCCAGAGTTCCTGTATCACAAGATCCCTTCTCAAATGGAATCAGTAACAGGGAGCAAAATCCAATGGATTCAAAGCCTCAAGAGGCAATGGATGTTGGGGAAAAGGTATTTCCTTTCTCTTTCCTGTCACTTGCCTCTTGCTACCCTTTCTAGTTCAACATGATAGTCCCACCCAAAGACAAGGACTAAACAAAGTTGGATCTACTGATAATATTTTGTGGATGCCACAAATAGTGGAAGAACAATTATACACTCTTTTGTTAGTCTATTACACTATTTTATTTTTGCAATTCATACTGAATGTTTTCTTGAATGATACTTGCAGGTTTTCTTTTATTTTGTTAATTTGAAAATTTACCATTCTAATATCTTTCTTTCTATTTTTTGTTATCCTGTTTTCACATAATGTTATCCTTGTCTTTCTATTTTAACTGCTAATTGCCTATAGTTTTCTCTTACCCCTTCTTTTCTTTCATTTTTCTGTCTGTCATATATGTTATTCAGGACAAAATATTAGCAATTGTATTTAGGCCTGAGAACTTCAACCTCAATTCTATCATTCAAGTGGTGCCAAAACGACTCATTAATACATCCCAACCAAGATGGATCCATTTTGTTTAGAAACATCTTAAGAACCTATATCTTCCAACTGGTTGGATTGCTGATTGCACTGATCTATTTTTTCAGTGTCATATTCTTTGATGGTTATAAAGAATATACTTTTTTCATTCCTTATAGGTTGAAGGAAAAGAGAATATCATTTTGGATTCAAAAGAGAAGATAGAATTCTACTGCACAAAAATGCAGGAACTCGTGAGTAGCTCCATCTCATTTCCTTTTGCTACGCACTTTCGATTTCATATGGGATCAATACCTTTTTTATACTTTCTAGGATCAGGCAAATGTTCTAAGTTTTAATTTATCAAAAGAAATATGGAAGGTTATTTAATCTGATTTAAGAAGCCTGTACATTGTGTTGTCAATATGCCATAATTGCAGTTTGGATCATGGTCTTATAAGAACAATGCTTATTCTTCTGAATATTATGAAGTTAGTTCCAAAGGAAGCATTTTTTTACAATCTCTAGAGTTGAGATTCTTCCATTGTATTATGCCTATTGAAACATCAAACATGTATGCACACATACACACGCACACACACATTTTTGCACAAGACTTGATATCTTTTCACCCATAAAGAGTACAGATATCTTTTCCCCAGTTTGGTGTGTGGATTTTGAAATTCAGCTTATGAGCATAAAATGTGTGAGTACATGGTTTATATTTATTTTGTTATCTTACACGGTGCTAAATGTCATAAACTTTCATGAATGCTTTGCTGCTGCATATTCAACTAGTCTAGTAACTCAAACTAGTGAGATATTTCATGAAATACTCTTTAGTCTGATTCAGACTGCCCTGAGTAGTTTCCTCTTGGAGAACTCCATCAAATTATTCTTAATTGCTTGTGTTTGTAGATGTTGTCCTTATCATCTAAACCTTAGCGGAACCCAACCTGGCCCTGTAAACTGTGGACTATTCGACTTCTCATGAGTAAATTACGGGATTTGATTAACGGAGCCCATTATGGGACTGTAACAAATAGTGTAGTGATTTGAGTATGTTTATTTCTTACACCTACAACAAATGTAGGTTTGTTTCACCCAACATAAAAAACTTGGTACAGATTTTGCCCTTTGGGCAGTTGGGATGTGGATGTGGCCTTCTATAGTCCTACCCTCCTCACTCCATCTATCTATCCTATGTCATTCATATATTAAACATAAATATTCTTCTACTCAGCATTCTCTGTAAAGGAAGTGTCCTATTTGACTCTTTCTTCTTCTTGCAAATATGCAGGATGATTTTTTTACTGCTTTATATCGTTTGCCTTTATTGTGTCAAACCCAAGCAGTTATAAGTTAGATCTGACGTAACTATATTAATGGTAGTAATTCAACCATAATTGCCATCTCAAAACAAAAATGGTCATTTATTTGGGCCAAATATAGTAATAGTGATCAACTTTAGCCTCTTCTCTTTTATCAGCAATAATAATTTATTAAAAACAAAAGGGGATCCCGTGATATGATTCCCAAAGCAAGTCTTACAAAGTAAATAGAAAGGATAAAACAGGAGAACAGAGAATATATGCCCAAAAACGAAAATGATTGATTTTGAGGTGCCAATGTCCATGCCGCAAAGGATGAAGATTTATCTCCACTATCTGATACTGCCAAAGCAAATGTCCAGTGCTGCAACTTGAGGAGGATCTCCCCAGGTGTTGAGTCCTCTCCCCAAAAGACTTCCGAATTCCTGGTCAACCATATCTGCCAGAGACCCTGAAAGCCTTTATGTAGGGTGCAATGACTTTTGGACAAAACCGACCTCTATGGTTCAATCATGGTTATACCAAAATAAAAGGGTACATCGGATATTTGTGTATGAAGACATTTTCGGTGTTGGGTTTATCGGATTGTTAGTTAATTTGATCTATACTTGAAGAAAAAAATACACTAAATTTAGCATGAAGTCATCATTTGGGGCCAGAGTTCAAACTGTACTCATTTTTGTATGATAGTTGGTTTTCATTCCTTTGCTCTTTCTCTGTTCTTTGGTTGCAGGTCCTGTATAAAAGCAGATGTGATAACAGATTAAATGAGATCACAGAAAGGGCATTAGCAGATAAGCGCGAGGTATTCGATTAAGATAAAAAATGTAATGTCTCCCTTATCTGTTAATAGTAGTTTTATCCATCAAATAATTGTATTGCAGGCAGAGACACAGGGTAAAAAGTATGAAGAGAAGTACAAGCAAGTTGCAGAAATAGCCTCTAAATTAACTATGGAAGAGGCCAGATTTCGTGAAATTCAGGTAAATTATGTTTGGTGTTATGGAGATGTCTCTACAGAGTTGGCACAGTGGAATGCCCTGACTGACATGTTATGCTGTTTATAATATTGCAATTTGATGACCCAGCAGAGTTGAATAGACTAATGATTACACCAACACTCTTGCACGCGTCTATCTATTGCTTTTCTTTTCTTTTTTCGATTTTCCCTTTCCTTTTGTTTTAGATTACCTCATCTTCAGTAACATTGTTATGATTTTTGGATGGTGGGATATGTGGATTCGTGCGGTTTGGAAGTACAAAATCTTCCTGTCGAAGGGCAGAATTAAAAAAGTTTGCTCTCGTTCTCGGAGGCGCAGGAGATGGAGATCTCCGGAACCCGTCAGTTTAAACCATCACGACCTCACCGACAATCGGGCTCGTGCTTCTCGAACTTTGGATGTTTGCAAATCCATGGGCATCACTTGGAGCAAACCCGAATCTCATGTGCTCTCCGTCCTCCAAGATATAGAGGCCAAAAACAGGGCTTCCTGAGCCCGGTTTTGCTTTTCTTTTTCGCTGTCCTTCTTTCTTTTTTGTATCTCCTCTTTCTCTTTCTCTTTTTTGTCTTTTTCTTTTTGTTGATGTTTTATGGCTTTCTCTTGCGTCCCTCTTGGAAGTTTTTAGTTAGTTTCATCAATAAAATCTCTCTTTTCGCTGAGCAAAAAAAAAAAAAATCTTCCTGTGTACACATTTGGGGCACATCTCATATTTCCTCTTAGTAACACTTATTGCATATCCTATTTTCAGGAGAGGAAGGTGGAACTGCAACAAGCAATAGTTAATATGGAACAAGGTGGCAGTGCTGACGGCATTCTTCAGGTAAATGGTTATCAATTAAATGTTTGGCTCACTGATGGTGATGCACAGTTCTTTAACACTGCTTCCTTGCTTAGGTGCGTGCGGACCGTATACAATCTGATCTTGAAGAACTATTGAAGGCCTTAACAGAACGTTGCAAGAAACATGGATTAAATGTGAAGTCAGCTGCAATTATTGAGCTTCCTACAGGTAATTTATATGTCAAGAGCTGATAGAAAAAAATTAAATGCCAAGTTAGTTATTATTTTGTTTTCTCCCTTTTATTCATTGGAATAACAATCTCTTCAACTTTTTTTTCCATCATGCTTTATCATGGCATAGGATGTCTTCAGAAGATATTACTATAACCATAATTTATTTATGTGTGCCATTTGTGATTCTTCTATGTGCACTAATTGCATTATTGAAATCTGCCGGGGACATTTGATTTAGGTAATAGTAATTTTATCAAAAGTTCAAACATTAACAGGTTGCTGGGTGTTACACTTCTAACGAAAACTCCCTTGATAGTTTAGGGTAGCTAATTCAATTTGGTTTAGGCTGTCATGATGAATATGTCTTGGAGGATGAAATAGAACCAGAGATTACCTCAATATGTTGGCTATTGGGATAATCTCCGGAAATCAAATGAACTTGAAGCTCCTTGCCTCTTGGGTTTCTGTCCTTCCTTTTTCACCCCTTACCACAGTTATGTTTTATTTCTGAGATGAAGAAAAGTGGAGCTCTCTTCTTTAGAGTGGTCGGTTCATTCATTAAGAATATTGTGGCTGATGATTTCTGTTATGGAATAGCTTCTTGAGGAGACATCTTATGTTGATGCTAGAGTAGAGATCACTTGGGTAGTATCATTGAAGTGATGAGGATAAAAATTCTAATATCGTTATTCCTCTGGTGTTCCCAAGTACTTTGCAATTTCTAAATGTACTTATTTTCTTTCATGCTTCTGGTGTTCAAATTTACATGAAGTCCCAAAAGTGATGTATTTTTGACACGCCATCATAATTCTTTTGAAGGCTGGCAGCCTGGAATTCAAGAGGCTGCGGCACTTTGGGATGAAGATTGGGATAAATTTGAAGATGAAGGTAGGTCCTTTGATTCTCAGTCCTTTATATCTGTACATGATTACAAATGTGCCGATTTGTCCTTTACGCTTTCAGGATTCGAGAATGAGGTCACTTTTGATAAAAATGTTCCCGACTCCAAAACAAAATCCACATCCAATCAGAGAGAAGCTACTTCACCAGATGGCAATACAGAGGCAGGAAATTCTTTTAGTAACAATAATTTGGAGAGTGAATACACCCACAGTGAAGATGAAAGAAGTCCTCCTGGCAGTCCAGCTGGAAGGGCAGCTCTTGATAGCCCCAAAGAATTTTCAGATGTCAATTTTGGCAAAAGTACAGAAGCAGATGCTGAAAGCCATAGGTACGGGGTTCAAGCATGTCTATATTATAACCTATTCTGCTACTACCTATTTGAATATTTCCTTTTTGTTAAATATTTGTTCTATGTCATGGTGTGGAAACAGAAGTTTTGATGAATCAACCTGGGGAGGTGCCTTTGACAATAATGATGATGTGGACTCCGTATGGGGGTTTAACCCTACCAAGGTAAGCCCGGACTTTACGAAGCATACTTTTTAATGCAAAATTCTATATCGCGTAGATATGTGTGGGAGGCTTAAGCTACACCTGCTTCCAGTTGAAAAAAACAAATACTCCATTAATCTGTTGTATAAAAACTTTTCTTAATTCACTTGGATCTTACATTATAATGAGTAGATACTTTTCTTAATTCACTTGGATCTTACATTATAATGAGTAGCTAGTTTGAAGGCATTACAATGCTAAATATGAAGCATAGAATATGGTAAAAAACCAGACAGCTTTGAGATAGTCATGTCTTGATAAATGAGCTTTATGATCTTAGTGTGTCGTGCTTTATAGAAGAGCTCATTTTTTTCCAACTGATATTTCTGTAGGAATCGGATTCTGATAAGCATAATTTCTTCGACTCCGGGGACTTTGGAGTCAGTCCAGTGAGAACGGGATCATCTCCTCATGCAGAGAATAGCTTCAAGAAAAATAGTCCGATTTTTGAAGATTCTGTTCCTAACACTCCGCATTCCAAGTTTAACAACTCGCCGCCAAGGTACAGTGAGGGGTTCGGCGACAGTTTCTCAAGGTTTGATTCATTCGGCATGCATGATGGGGGATTTTCTCCACAGGCAGAGAAGCTGACCAGATTTGATTCCATTAACAGCACAAAAGATTTCCAAAGTCGTGGCGGGTTCTCTTCATTTGATGACTCGGACCCATTTGGCTCAAGTGGTCCATTTAAGGTCTCATCTTCTGATCACTCACCCAAAAAAAGTTCTGATCATTGGAGCTCTTTCTAGCTACCAGGAAGGATCATATGGTAATGTATGGATTTGTTGTGTGCTGGTCTTTGAAATTCCCATCTATATCTTATTTCTTATCGCTCACCCTTGAATTTAGCTTTTGAGTCTGGAAGCAATGTGAGTACAATAAACCCTTTTTACCGGTGGTGTTTCATTCGAGTTGAATCTTATTATCTATAGCATTAGCTACTACACATTTAAGATATGAGATGTCCTGTTTTGTTTTGTTCATGTGCACTAAACTAAGATTACAAGATCCACAATTTGAACAGCTCTGCTCAAGTTATGCATTGGTTACATTTGAAGGAAAACAAATATATTTTGTGATAGATAGTGAGTTTTTTGTTGATAATAATTAATCACTGAGAAAATGTCATATACCTTTTTTTTTTTGAAGAAGAAAGCATATACCTCTTATTAAGTGTATACCATTTTCACTTAGTCTCGTTATGTTTATATATCTCTTCTTAAGTTTTAAAAGTTAAAGCTTACATCTCCTTTCACTTTTTGTGAAAATTTGGTTAATTTTTGGGAATGAAGAAAATACTTTTGTATTAGAAAATTTAAAAATTATTATTTTGAACTTATTTTTACAAATAATTTTAGTATTAAATTTTTGAAAAAATGTTTAGAGTTGATGATAATCGTTGATGAAAGTTTCTATTTCAGAATTCTATCTTTTTTATTATATGAGTCTTTAAATCGGAATCTTAACCATTGGCTTTCCAAATCTTTCTTTCAATCCTAGGTTTTCGAACTTTAGAAAGATATACTTTTAACTTTATCTTATATTTTAAAAAAATATAAAAATGAAAGAAGATGTCTAAAACATGAAAGTATATTGGTCACCTAATCTTCTATTTTATTTTGGAAGGTCACCTAAATTTATTTTTGTCTGCTACATTGCCCTCCATTTATTTCTACATTTCTAAAATGTTGTCATTCAAACGGTTGGTCTCAGTCGGTTTAGGTGAGCCGAAACTGGTCTGATTCTCACTCCATCCCACAACTGGCCAACCCTAGATCCCCAAATCAACAATCAAAATAGGATCCATTCTTCCCCTTTTGGCCGATTTTTTCGTTTTCCAACTGGATAATCTTTTCACTCCGGCGATGCCATTCCGGCCTCTCTTGACGAGTTATCTTCGGCGGCTACAGTAAGGCTTTTCGGTGGTGTGTGCGGCAAGGAGGTGTAGTCATCGATGGAACACCAAATTTCTTGGTTCAGCTGGAATTGTGACCAGAGGAGGCTGATTGTTTTCTGGGGAGATGAGCATTTTTATTTTGATTCGGTATGTTTGGAAGAACCCATATATCGAATGAATTGTAAGAAAAAGTATATGAGTTTCTCTGTAATTTTGTGATTTTCTAGGAAAATTAACAATTCATCTGGCAGATTTCAAGATCAGACTCATTGGGTAGTTTATGTATGTGTTCAGTTTCAAATATTTGAGTTAAGGTAGGCTAAATCTATGGTTGTTGAATTTGGGTTTTGAAAATCTAGTGAAGGGATGGACAAATTGAAGCTAGCTTAATTTAGTTGAATTGAAAGGGAAAGTAAATGAGTTTCTTGTTATTTTTGTGATTTTCTAGGAAAATTAGCAACTACTCTCCCATATTCAAAGATCAGACTCACTGGATCGTTTATGTATGCGTTTTTATTCAGAAATTTGAGTTCCGAAAGGCTAAATATAGGATTGTTGAATCTGGATTTTGAAAATCAAGTAGAGAAATAGACAATTTGAAGCTAGGTAAATTTGGTGAGTGTTTGATGATCGATGTAGCTCAAATGGGGAGGATGGTAAGTGGGAAAATGAAGGAAATACTACAAAGTTCGACTCTAGAGTCGAAGATGGTTGCAAGGCCACGTTGGAAACATTGCTGGAGGCCAACTGGGGCATGAATTTGAGGGTATGTGATATGATCATTAGTGGAGAATTTAATGGGGTGGAGATTGTCAAGGCTATAAAGAAGGTTTCGGGTCAGAGTATTGCAACCAAATGTTGAGTCTTGATTTGCTGGAAGCTTGCATTATGAATTGCGAGAAGGTGTTCTCCGAGGTAGAGTCGGAGAAAGTGTTGGAGGAGATGATCAAGATGATTGATAATTCACAAACGGGTCAGTGGAATAGAACTAGAGCTTTGCAGTTGACTTCAACATGTGGCCAGTATTAGGATCTTTCCTATCTTCCCGTGTTTCGTCAAACCTATATGGTGAGCGGCAGCAGGTATTTTTAGGCGAGAGAGGATTTCTGGTGGTGGAACTCGCCGTTGATGGGAACTCTAACAAGTCTCGGGTGGAGCACATAGATCGGGGATGAATACAGGTGAACAGATGAAAAATTCTAAAAACTAACGAAAAGAAAAAAAAATTCTTCTTAGGTGACCTCCTAAATTAAAAAGAAGAAGAAGATTATGTGACATGTATGAAATAGGAGAAATTCAAATTCTTTTTTACGTTTCATTTTACCCTAACATCACTAAAACAGATGAAAAATGTATTGTTTGACTTTCAAACTTTACTAAATGTCGAAAATACCATTGTTCTTAAAAATTTCAAAATATTAATTTTTATGGAATAAATAATAAAAAAATATTTTAATTTTTCAAGTTTTTTTTAAAAAAACATTAAAAATAAAAATTGTCAAAATTCGTTTTTATTTTTAATATGTTTTTGAAAAACCTTTTAAATTTATTTATCACTGAAATCATTTTTCATCATTTATTTCATAACAAATTTATAAAAAGAAAAGCAATATATATATATATATATTTCTTTTACTTTCTTTTAATGTATGGGTAATATGGACATTTTATATCAAATTTAACTCTGTTACGAACGATGACCCTTAATGAAACATTTTCGTAGTGAATTGACACTTAAAATAATTGTCATAGTGAATTGAAAGAGTGGCATAATTGACTGTAGTGAATTGGATATTACCTATGAAATACGCATATTTTCTAGTATACTAACTGGGATTAACCCTATTTTATAAAAAAAAATTAAATACATGTTTTATTCTTTATTTAAAAAAACATTTAGAAAAATTAATATAACTTTCAAAACAAGCTAACGAAGAGAGGTAACACGGAACTTTTGACAACTTAAGGGAACGTTGAAAACACGTTTATAGTTAAGGGGAGACATGTGACAATTTTTTTAATCATTAACATGGATAACATGTAAATTGAAAGTGACCTCATAGTGACGACCCGAGATATCCTCCATGGATTTTCGTGGTATGTCCAACACTTAAGCGATTCGTCACTCCTTGGGTTCGCCTTAAGTCAGGCTTGATCGTAGAAGAAACAATTTAAGAATATGAGAAAACTAAGGATAATTTAAAGATGGAAAAAAGCTAGAGAGGAAGAGAGTGTATAGGAGCTCTTTGCTTTACCAATGAAATTTCTTACAATTCTTGAATTTCTAAAATATAATTGTATTATTGATGAATACTTGATTATGAATTACAATAGGATGTTTCTTTATATAAGGAACAATAGGAAATAAACCAAACGTATGAAACATAATACGAATAGGAAACTCTAATTTAATTAATTATTCTAACACTCCCCCTCAAGTACAAGCCGTATTAACACGAGTCACCACGTGAAGCAAGAGTAATAGGAAAGTACACATAACTGTGCAACCATGTAGAACAACGACGGTGCAAAACTTTCTTCAATCATGTCGATTATACGGACACAAAAACAAGTGATTTTAACAAGAATCACCAAAACTTTCAAGCAACTACGTCACATAATGACGGTGCAGCAACTCGTTGCATAGCAACGGTGCAAGGTGATTTTAAGATTAATCACCAAACTTTTCAAACAACTACATCATATAATGACGGTGTGGCAACTACGTCACATAACGATGGTGCAAAGGTGATTTCTAAGAAGAATCACCAAACTTCTTAGCAACTACGTCGGTGCAAAACAATTCCAAGCAACTACGACGGTGCAAACTTAGCAAAATCAGCAAAGCAGAATACTTGGCAAACAAGCATCAAAGACGTGCGGCGACGCGTGTGAAGGAAGTAGCCGAAACATATTAGAAGGAACTTGTTGGAGGCCTCTGAGCCTAACCGGAGTGGAGGTGACAACAAACGATCGCTGGAGGATGCTTGAATGAGAAACAAATATGGAAAAATTGGGATGAACAGTGCGCATGAACAATAGCAATGCGCAGCAGATGAACAGTCCGTGAACAGTGAATTCCCGTGACGGTGAACAATAATTTTGGCTGATGAACAGTGCTCGAAATTATTTTAGTGGAAAAAATGGAACAATAATGCCCTACCCACCCACTAAAACATAATTAGTGAGTGGGCAGAGCCACACGACTAGGATCGAAGCTAACTGGGCTATGATGTCATGTTGAATTTCTAAAATATAACTGTATTATTGATGAATACTTGATTATGAATTACAATAGGAGATTCCTTTATATAAGGAACAATAGGAAATAAACCAAACTATGAAACATAATACGATTAGGAGCCCTAATTTAATTAACTATTCTAACAAGCTTGAGCTTTTAGTTGTGGAGCCCGACCCGATATGTACAACCCAGTTTTACATGGTATTAGAG
>JAYMTP010001057.1:0-26716 GCA_036897365.1 Geranium brycei | reverse complement strand
CTAGCATGTACCAAGATTCGAACTCAGGATCTCACATGTGTTAAGTGAGCTCCTTACCACTTGGCCCAACTTGTGTTAGTCTTGGTGTTTGGATTTTATTTTTGGGTTTCTGCCATATTTAGTCTGTTTTTCATTTTAAGAAGATATATTACTATATTATTGTAATTTAGTCGTCCCAACTAGAAAAAAGTGGGATCTTAATGAAAAAGTATTTATGAAACCTTCTTTTGGGTATGATCATCCCTCGAACACAGTCTGTCGTTGGAAGAAAGCATTGTGCGGTCTCAAGCAAGCTTCACGAGCATGATTTTTCAAATTCAGTAGGAAAATGACCTATCTTGTGTTCACCTCTAGTCCCTACAATACAACTCTATTCGTCAGGAAGTTTTCTCAATAACATACATTGCTTATGGATATATGGATGACATGATCATCAATGGAGATGATGCTCAAGGCATCTATGATCTCAAACATCACCTTAGCTGGGAATTAGAGATAAAATATTTGGGTACTCTCACTTATTTTCTCGGTTTGGAAATCTCTCTAATATCATCTGTTTCAAGTCATATATGCGGCCTTATCTCTCAGGTAGGCTTAACAGATTCTAAGATTACCTCTAGCTACTTCAATTGAGGCTAATGTCACGTTCTCTCCCTTAAACGACAAGTTACTTTCGGATGCCACCCTCTATCGACAACTCGTTGGAAGTCTAGTTTATCTCACTGTCACTCGCTCAAACCTTGCATATGCAGTTCACATTATGAGTCAGTTCATGTGTGCTCCTCACACTACACACTATGATGTCACTACACACTATGATGTCGTTCTTCGCATGCTGAGATATGTTTGAGTAACCCTATCCAAAGGATTATACTTCTTATACAATAACCATATGGTGTTACATGCCTATTTAAATGTTGATTGGGCTGGTGACCCTACTGGTCGACGCTTCACCATAGGCTACTACTTCTTCCTAAGGGCAAACAATTATTTTACGATCTAGCACAGAGGTAGAATATCGAGCCCTTGATGATACTACCTCGAAGCTCATATGGTTAAGATGGCTTCTTCATGATACGGGTGTTGTTCACAATTCGGCTACCCCAATTTACTGTGATAGTTAAAGTGCGATTCAGATTGCTCATAATCACGTCTTCCATGAACGCACCAAATATATCGAGAATGATTGTCACTTCATCCGACATCATCTCACTCAAGACACCATCGCTCTCCACTCTATCTGCTCTAGTGATCAAACCACAGACATTTTCACCAACCTACTAATTCCTAGATGCTTCAGCAACTCGTTTGCAAACTCAAATTGGGTTTTACACACCATCTTAAATTTGAGGGGGTTTTAAAATAAGAAAGCTTCATATTTTAGTTTAGGTATGAATCAATTAGGATTTCCTATTTTTTTTGTACCAAATCACTATATATAATATGGTATCTTTGTGTGTAAAATCAACTATCTGTAAATAAGATTACAAGAAAGTTAAGTACTCTCATTGTCGAAGTTAAATATGAAACTAAAACAAAATAAAACTTAATATTCTTCATGTCACAACACCATTTTCTGTTGACTTTTTTTTGTATATTTAACATGTAATATGAATCATGCTATAAAAGTCTATATCTCAAGTCTACACGATTATATATATCTGCTCTAATTATGTGTAAACATTTAAGATAATAGTTGTTTAGATAGTGAAGTGGCCGAAGAATCTGTTTGAATGTGTTATCACTATTCGATCAAATTGGAATATGATTTTGTTTTGCGATTATCAGCTCCATATATATATGATCATGTTGAATATTGGAGATTATGAATGATTAAACAGTGTCACATATTTATAACAAGTTTTCGAAAAAATAATTGAGTTGACTTTGTAATATCAATGCAACAGATGCAATTAATCATCATTTGATTATCGAAGTCTATATGTAGTTTAGGTATTGACTTAGTTTTTTTGTTCATACATTTGTTGACACATTCAATTTGATGCAATTAATAAGAGTTGACAATATGTTGCTTTAATATAGGTTGCATAAGAACTATTTGATATGATTTTTTTAAAACGGAGAATGTGTATTGTATTAATGTTCGTCGCTCTTGCTTGTTCGATTATACTATAAGGTTATAGTATGTTCAAGATGACGTGACCTAAAAATAAAGGTTGATATTATGGATAAATATTAAATTGTTGGATAGATATATAAGTACTGAATTAATCTTGAAGTTGTATGATTATGTTTGTAAATGTATGGGTACACAATTTTGGTTTAACGTCAAATTAACTAATGAATCTGCAGACAGTGTGATCTAATTTTTATAAATCGAATATGTTAAAGTTGTTTAGTATTTTAAAAAAATTTATACCCAGCCAAATAATCATAAACTTTAGAAAATAATACTATATTAAAGATTGAGACTACGCTAATATGTTTTTTAAATCAAAGTCAAGAGAAACTATACTGATTAAGTTAAATTTTATGAAGCTTATCCACAATTGATCCATTAATTGGATGAAGCAAAGCCGACCATTAATTTTATATTCCAACTAAGCTTGTGGGCAAGAACTGAAACAAACTGGGATTGGTTAGCATAAATTAAGGCCATAATGCATATATATTAATCTTATTGGAATCCTCTTGGTATCTCAATTATTTGGTTTTTATATATAAAAAAAGTAATATTTTATTTGGCCACCTAAATCGAGCCTTGACTTTATGAACTTGCAATAAACATATCCTTGGGGTGATGTAATGCTTGTTTTAAAGTGAGCCCAACACAAGCATTTATTAAAGCCATTTCTCACTTGCAATTCCAATTCCACATATCACTTTGTTTAAAAGATTTTGGAAATATTAAATTAGGAGTTATATACTTATATATAGAACGCATTTGGCTACAAATACAAATGTCCAAATTTACATCAGTTGTTGGATTAGAACATATTTGCAAAGTAAAAACGGACGGAAAAAGAGATGTCATTTCCTACATTGATGCAATGTAAGGATATTGTGGAAATTTACACAATGTTTATTTCATATTCATACGTGTTTACACTTTGTATATACCATATCTATATCATGTTTATACCAGGTTTACACTAGACTATAACTATGTGTGCACTATATTTATACAAGTTCTAATTTGTTTACACCATTTTCATAGTATGTATATCATGTTTGTACCAAGTTTATTTCATGAGTAAATTACGTTCACGCGAGTTATAGTTTGTTTATACCACGTTCGCACTATGTTCATATCAGTTACCATGCAAAATACGAAATTGCTCTCCCACTCTGTCACTTATTAGCGGAGCCGGGCGTTAGTGTGATGTATCGCACGCTGACATGTGATCTCGATAAATCAACGGTAAGGATTCAAGTTCAGACGTTTTGCACATGAACCTTGTTTGTATTTGATTTTTCCTCTGTATATATTAAATCAGATTAAAAGTAATTTAATTAATTAGTTAAAATATTAAATGTGTCAAGATAAAATAACATGTCTTAGATGTGAAAATTAAATATTTATGATTATGACAAAGTAATTATAATTTTATACCAATAAATATTTGCTTACAGTTTACACAGTGTAATTAAGAAAAGATAATAAAATTAGCACAAGGTTCCCACTAGAGTTTGTGGGATTTGAGAAAGTCATTGAATCTAGCAAAGAAGCTCACGTCAACAAGTGATCATTGGCCGAGACTCACATCATGAAGCAAGTGGATCTAGATCACCACTTGATCCTTAATTAATTAACATCATGTAATTAATTTAATTTCATTTTATTAACGAGATCAATTGCTTTAAAATGAATCTTATCCGTCCGATTAGGAACATGTATAGTACATCGATTACGTGTCATTTTCCATGACTAATCAAAGTTCAAACCCATTACTTCACTACTATAATTAGATAGCTTTCCAATTCCAAAATCTTTATTTTATAACTATATAATTGTCACACACAACTAAAAAAAACTAAAATAATAATTGTTACACACAACTAATCATAACTTACTTTTATAAGATTAAGATTACGGTTTTACACATACTCGTATATTCATGTTTTTCAGTTTATTCAATTTATGAAACCCATTTGGTAATAATAATAATATGCACATTATAATAATTATATAATTTGTTCATGAAAATAAAATCATTGTTATTTTGTGTTTAATTAACTCTGCATATTATATATTTATCATATAGATCAGAACAATCTTTGATGCTGACTTATAATGTGATCTTAATTAGTGGGTTGAGACCTGATTAATTAACTTAATCATATAAATTAGCATGAAACTATGAAATTAATTAATGATGTTTCCTTGTAAGCAACATGTGTAGGGCCTGCCGGGTTCATTTGAGCAATGAGGTAAGAGGAAAGAGCTAAAGAACATGGAATTTATTTCCCAATGAGGAATGGCCAATAGGATTCTTCTTTCCACAAAGAAGTAATTATATATGATTAAGTATTAATTATTGATTGGGTATATAATTAGTGGTTTTGTGGCTAAACACTATGGTTAGATGCGGCTAATCGAGCGATTATGAGGCAAGAGGCAATGACTCCCCAAAGTTTTGAGAGTCAAGTTACAATGATAATGTAGCCAAATTGTTTTATAATTGTACAAAGTGACTCTTTTGTTAGATGTGTTATGATTTATGCTGAGTTTTAATATGCTTTTTCCGAGAGAATACACGTCGTATAACTTTGACTTTATCGTATTTTTAAATATTGTATTTAAATTAATATATGAGAATCAATAATAAAATGATATTTGTTTTATTTAGTGGTAACCAACACGATTCCTTTTCTACGTTGTTCTTCTTAAATATATGTTATAATTATATATATTGACGGAGAAATATAGGTTTATTACTCAGCATATGTTAGGGTTGAAATTTTCTACAAAATTATTATTTACTTTTGATCTCGTAAAGTACAAGTTGATGACTTATATTTTATCATATTATACGTAGGGTTAAAATATGTCATGTCATATTATGATTTAGGCATGTTAAGTGACATGTTAAATTTGAGCAAATTTGTATTATACTTACATTTAAATCGGTGTGAGACTATTTTAAATAATTAAAAACATTACATTAACATATATGAATTTCAATACAAAAAGTTTAGGAGATGCAATTTGATAAGAACTGATGTAGAAAATAATATTATTTATATTATGTAGTTACAAAATACAATAAGAAAGAATCATTCATATAGATTGTAAATCAAATTAAATAAAGATACTAGCAATACTAGAAAAAATCAACTAAATAAGTTATAAACCAACCCTAATTTTATTCATTACATTTTAATTATTAAAAATTTAGTTTAATTTATAGATAGAAAAGAGAGTAATCCACAGACTCTAATAACAACCTATTTTGCTGCTTAAATGTTTTGAAAGCTTTTTTCATTGATCTGAACTTTAAAACTATATAAAGTTTACTGTAAATATTTTGAAGTTGTTATCTAAAATTAAACCAAACAAATCTAAGTGAATAATATACATAAAGGAATGACTAATTTTGGTAGTGAAACCATTTTGGAGGGTTATCTTGAGAATCTTTCAGTCAATGGAATCTTTTTCAGTCTTGTACTTTTAATATAATAATTCAAATGTAAAAACGTCACTAATAATCAATGTGAAAACATTATTTATCAAAATCAGAACTACAGTGCTGTGTCATGTATATCTTATTTTCTATTTTTAATCAAATAAAAAGTATATAAAAACACACACACACTCACAAAAGAGAATCTCAACAGCCAAAAGAACACCAACATCAATACATCATCACATCACACAACCTTCATAACAAAAGAACAAAGAGAATAGAGAAAAGGAAAGCTTTTCCACAATCCACACAGCTTATCTTTCTCTGAACTTTCAGCATCTTCTTCTTCATCATAATCCTCATCTGGTTCTCTCACTTTTTTGGGTATTTCTCTGTTCTCTGCTTGTATTTTTGGGTTCTCCTCAAAAAAATTCATATTTCTGTTTCATGATTGGGACCCAGTTGACTTTACTGATCAAAATTAGTGAGGGGGATGAGTATAGTACAAGAATGTTTGGGAAATGAGAAAAATCTAATGGCTTTTTATGTGGGCCCCACTTGTTCAAGATGCTACTTGCTCCCAAGCATTGCTTGGTGCTAATTGAACTCATTGCAGATCAGGTGTTTGAGAAAATGCCCCAATAGTTGACTCTTTTCCTTCACCTCACTGAATCAGAAAAGGTTTTGTGCTTTCTTGCTCCTCTGACTCAGATTTGTATGTTTGCTTTACAGTCCCCCAAGTGGGCAAGCCAGAGTGAGAGACTTTCAATGAAGCTGCAACACACTTGCTCTTGGTGAGTTTGTTTTGGACCTTGATTTCTTGTTGCAATTGTTTCTGTCAATTTGGGTTGTGTTGTATGGCCTTTTGGATTCAGAAATGGGTTTGTGTGTTTGAGTGGTTTGGAGAATTGGGTTGTTTTTTTTGTTTATTGGGTTAGGTTATGCAAAATTGTTGAATCTTAGCTTCTGTGCAATTTGTGAAACCATGACATCATTGTAAAACCAGGCTCTGATAAATTACAATAATAGAGAGCCCTTTCTTTGTATAGGACTAGGCATAATCAAAATAGGAAATCACTATACATACCCAAAACTATAATTGCCTAGACTATATTTCCTATTTATTCTAAGTTTCTAACTGATGAGTGGTTTGGAGAATTGGGTTGTTTTTATTTATTGGGTTAGGTTAGGTTAGGTTATGCAAAATTATTGAATCTTTAGCTTCTGTGCAAATTGTGAAACCATGACATCATTCTAAGAGTTTATATCTTCTTTTTCTACGGATTTCTTTTCTGGAATTATAAGCAATAGTTTAAAGCTTGCTGATGAATTTGATAGTGATTTCTGAACTCAGACCTTTGGGATCTTTATAGAGTCAACTAAAGGTTTAATTGTATTTTATACTTGCAGCTCTATGTGAAACTGTGGTGGGTGTCTTCCTCTGAAATGCATCTCTGATTGCAGTTTTCCAAACAAATTTTTTTTCTTGACAATGTTTCAACGACTCGGACAGATTGGGTTTGTGGAGACAAGTGAACCTTCTTGGAAATTCCTCTTTTTGTTCTTCATCTTCGCCATTCTCCTTTGTTTCGGTTCGTGAGAGTTTTATAAATTATAACCGCGTTGGAAATTTGGAATAGCTTGGTTTTTAGTTGAGATAGCTGAGAAAGTTCGATATGGAAGATGGAAACTCCACGCCAAACTCTGCGTTCATGACCTTCTCGGACACTGTCATGGATATGGATTTCATGAACGAGCTATTGTTTGATGGATGCTGGGTGGAGGCAACGAATGGATTTAATAATAATTCCGGCGTTCTTGGTGGCCCTTTTCAATTCTTGCCACCTTCGGAGATCAGCAATGGGAATTTCAGCAGGAACCCGTTTCAGCAAAACTCGAATGAAGAATCAGAAAGAAACTTCCCTCAAAACCCGCTTTCACTTTATCCAAAAATCGAAGAACTCCTCGAAACCCAAAAACAAGACCATAACGCTTCTGAAGGCACTGAATTGAGCAGGAGAGTGTGGATTAGGCCAAAACCGAACTCAGCTTCCGCTTCCGAAGTGAAAAAACGGTTAAAGCATGCTCTAGGTCAGCTCAAAGATTGTAGAGACGTTCTTATCCAAATATGGGTGCCCGTAAATAAGGAGGGAAAAAACGTCCTCACCACCAGTAACCAGCCCTTCTCTCTCGATCCGAACAACAAGAGTCTCGCAGATTACCGGGGCGCCTCTGAAAATTATCAGTTCCCGGCTGAGATTGATTCTAAGGAGTCGGTTGGGCTGCCCGGTCGTGTTTTCTTGGGGAAGCTGCCTGAATGGACTCCTGATGTTCGCTTCTTTGGGAGCGATGAGTACCCGCGAATTGATCATGCACTGCAGTTCAACGTCAGGGGTTCGATTGCTCTTCCTGTTTTTGAGCAAGGCAGCGGAACGTGCTTGGGCGTCGTGGAGATTGTGACCACTACCTCAAAGATAAACTATGGCTCAGAACTTGAAGAAGTCTGCAAAGCTCTTGAGGTCGTCTCTTCTTTCTATTTCCTACTTCTTTCTTCTTACATGTGAAGTTATAAGGAAGTCTTTACTTTACCAAGAATTATAAAATAATTCAAGTAAATTACAAAATTATACAAATATTATTTAAAAGATATCTTCAGAAAAACTTTTGAAAATATTATTTTTTTTTAAAAAATAATTCTTAATGTCAATGACATTTTCATCATTTTTGTACAATTACACACATTTTGCCCAAAAATGCAAACAGCAGATCACCTTTTTGCCTTTAACAAACGACACAACAACCTCGTGCATATTGTAGGGCACCTCTTTGCAATTTTCCCTTTAAACAGCAAGGAGAAAATTTCTTTCATGCTCTAATCAAACCGAGCATGATTGATTTGCAGGCTGTTGAACTCAGAAGCTCACAAAATTTCAGTCCTCCGAGCGCAAAGGTAGCCAATAAACTATATTTCTATATTCTGAGAATTTGAATCGGTTGCTTGAGTTAGTACTTGTGATCCGTAAGTCTCTCCTGACGTGAAAGGGCGTCTTGTTTTTTGTCAGGTTCGCAACAACTTGCACAAAGCCACCTTGCCAAAAATAGCAGACATTTTGGCGTTGGTCTGCAACATATACAGATTGCCAGTAGCGCTGACCTGGGCGCCATGCGTCCAGCAGAGCAAAGGTGGATGCCGCCATTCTGATGAGAACTATGCTCGCTGCGTCTCCACAGTCGACACCGCCTGCTTCGCAGCAAACCACGAGATCGCGGGCTTCCACGAGGCCTGCTCCGAGCACCACCTCCTCCACGACCAGGGAATCGTCGGGAGGGCGTTCACGAGAAACAAGCCTTGTTTCACAACTGACATAAGCGCGCTCAGCAAGACACAGTACCCTCTATCTCACCATGCTAGGATGTTTGCCCTTCGCGGTGCTGTAGCGATTCCATTACGGAGTCTCCATTCTGGAATTGTTGAATTTGTGTTGGAGTTTTTCTTGCCAAATGATTGTCAAGACCTCGAAGAACAAAAGCAGGCGAGGGAGTTGCTTTCCATCGTCCTGCAGCAGGCATGTCGCGGTTTGTTGCACGTCGTCATGGACAAAGAGGTCGAGGAAGAGATTGAAACGTTGGTTGCTTCATATGGAAAGCCGAAAAGGGAAGAGACCCAGTTGGTGACTTCTCCTTCGAAAGGATCGTCGATAGAAGGAGGATTGTCGTCCTGGGTTTCTCACGCCATGGAAGCCCAACAAAAGGGTAAAGGCGTCGTTTCACTCTCGTTGGAGTATCCAAAAGAAGAGCCTAATGAAGAGTTCAAGGTGTTTTCAGAATTCGGGCAGCCTCAGCCAAATCCGAGAATTAAAGATAGGGTTGATGGTGTCGATTCTTCCTGTTTTGAAGGGCATCGCTTGTTAGGTGGAAGAAAAGCTGGCGAGAAGAGGCGGACCAAGGCGGAGAAGTCCATCAGCTTACAAGTTCTTCGCCAATACTTTGCTGGGAGCCTTAAAGACGCTGCTAAGAACATTGGTGGTAAGGCCTTCACACGTTTTAGAAGAATTGTTTACGAATCTGCAATTAGACCTTATTTTTTCTTTAGTCAGGAACATAATTCCTTAAAAAACTTAGATTGATACTACATTGTCTCCTTTCAGTATCATTAGTTTATCTAAAATTCTGAATCTGAACACAAACCAGATATAGTGTATTTACAACAATTTCTTACCCGATTTTGTTTCCAAATTTCAGTTTGTCCTACTACATTGAAAAGGATATGCAGGCAGCACGGGATCACGCGCTGGCCCTCGCGGAAGATCAAGAAGGTAGGCCACTCGTTGAAGAAGCTCCAGCTCGTGATCGATTCTGTGGAAGGTGTTGATGGTGCTATCCAAATCGGATCCTTCTACACAAGCTTCCCGGAACTGAACTCCCCGAACTTTTCTGCAAACAACCCTTTATCATCAATGAAGACAAATGATTATTTACAGCAATCAAATCCTCAACCTGATGGTGGAGCGTTCAGTCCTGGAGGCGGCACTAGCTCTAAGTCTCCATCCTCCTCGTGCAGCCAGAGCTCTGGCTCAAGCACCTGTTTTTCCAGCGGAGCAAAGCAAGTAACCACCACCACCACCACTGTCAATGCATTGAGCAGTGGCGATGCTTCGATGATTGTAAATCCTGGTACAATGCTAAAAAGAGCTCGAAGCGAAGCAGAACTGCTCCTCTCGAACGAGGAAGGGCCAAAGCTCCTGTTGAGGTCCCTGAGCCATAAAGTATCAGAGGAGCAACCCATTGTTGAGACTCTTCCACCTTTGCCATTTCCTAAGAGTAGTAACCGAAACGTGAGAAATTCGGGTATTTTCAGAGTGAAGGCCACTTTTGGCGAAGAAAAGGTCAGGTTCAGCTTGCAGCTGAACTGGGGTTTCAGAGACTTGCAGCAGGAGATTGCAAAGCGATTCAGCGTTGAAGATTTCAGCAACATCGACCTCAAGTACCTGGACGATGATCTCGAATGGGTTCTCTTGACCTGCGACGCTGATCTTGAGGAATGTGTTGACATCTACAGATCATCTCGAGGCAAAACCATCAAACTCTCGGTTCATCGAGCTTCTCATCCAAATCTGAGGAGTTCGTTTGGGAGTAGCTGTCCGTTTTGACACCATATTCAGCTTCTATTAGAGTATGGTGTTCTGGGTTTTGCTTGCAGTTGTGTTTGTGAGCAGTTTTTTAGAGTATGTTGTTGAAATTGAATAGGGTAGTCCTTAAAAATTGTTAGCATAACAGATAATTTGTTTGCTTCAATATTGGTTTTACAGTAATTGCATTGGCAATATTAGAGTTCATGGACAGGACAGATCTGTGCAATGTGTACATTGATCCATGAAATTTTATGTTTGGAGATTTTCAGGTGAAAATGTGAAATCCTAATGATGTGTGTCAAATGCCCTCTGAAGTATTATAAATAGAAAAGGAACATTTTTATACATTCAGAATGTGTTACAAGAAAACTTCTATTACAAAATGTTGTAACAGTTGTTCGATATGACACAACAAACATCTGAATCATAATATATCAAATTTACAGTATGAGCTTATAATCTCAATTCCAGCCTCTTTAGGAGTTAAAAACTCTGCAGAACAATTCAAAGGAACAGAACATTAGAAGTTAATGATCCAATGAAGCATTTACAGTGAAAAGCTTAAACTGAATGTGAATTTTCAGGAAGAGACTTTCAGTACCTCTCCTGTATTCACCTTTAGTCCAACCATATAGTGAATCCTGAACATGAACTCAACTGTGATCGAGAAGATCGTTGTTTTGGGGTTGTAAACTCGAAATTGTTCCCTGGCCCCAGCCCTTGAGAACTCGCTTCAGAGTTTTCATGGCAATTGCACTGCCATCATCTCTGAGGAAGGAAGGCCAGACATGAAATATAAGTTAGATGCTCATTGTATACAAATATCACGCCTATTCAATATGAACAGATAGAGCCTAAAGCGTTCAAATGGCCATAACCATTTATATTGGTCATATTGCTTTGACAGAACTTATACAATGAAGTGAATGCCCCAAGAAAATAGTGAAGATAGCCATGAAGGGGAGGGTGAAGGGTTTTGGACTTTTAGGTCATCAAATATATATTGTCAGACAAATTTTAAAGATGGGATCATGCATATTGATTCAAACTAAGATAACAAGTGATACATGAAGTGAACACACATTCTAAGAGTTACTATGAAAAGTAGATACCAGTAACATAACATCCTAAGTTCACTACTGTACAATTCAAAGAAATGACAACCTAAGACTGAAGAGGAAGGAATCTGTTAATTTCAAATTTCATAAAAACCATACCTTTGCACTATGTTCTGCCAATCACTTCCACCATATTTATTTGCTTTTCTATGTCTCCCTTTCATCTTGTATCCGACTTTGTTTGCAACCCTACCTTCCGAAGCCATCTCCATCATCCTTTCCGCAAGTTCATCAGCCTCACTCTTGTCCCCTCTTTTACCCAAGGCATCAATGACTGGCATGAAAGATGCTGGATCAAAACCATATCCTCTGTCGATCATCATATGAAGAATGCCACTGGCATCTTCTAATCTCTCATTCTTACAAAGTTTGGCGATTAGATCTCGGTACAAAAAGTCACCTATGTCAAAGCACCTATCCAATGCAACTTCAAATAGTTCTTTGGCTTCCGATAGTCTCCCTCCAGCAAGTAACTCGTTAACCATTATACTGTAAAGAGCTTCCTTGTGGCTGCATATGGTCAGAGCAACCTCAAATACTTCGTGAGCCACTCCGAAATTGCATTCCTTACAGAAAGCTTTGATTAGTATTCTGAAGGAATGGACATTGGGAGTTATGGATTTTTGCAGCATTTCGTCGAATAAAGACGTGGCCTCTTGGACTCTTTCGCATTCACAGAGAGAGCTTATCATGTTATTATAAGTGCAAACATCAGGAGAAATCCCTTTTTCTTTCATCTCATCTATCAGACCATAAATTTCAAATATTTGCTGTTTGCTCCCTAATCCTAGAATTAACGAGTTATAAGCTTGGAGGCTTATATTGCAGCCTTTTTTCTCCATGTCCTTGAGAACTCGAAATGCAGATGATATCTTCCCCTGCTTACATAAATGATGTATAAAAACGTTGTAAATAACAGGATCAGGGAGCAAGTTTTTACCCGTCATCTCGACGAACATCTTTTTAGCTTCGTCGAGCCTGCCAGACTTGCACAAGCCACCAATTACAGTTGAATACGTAATGACATCAGGTTTGCATTTCTTCCCGTTGTTATTGTCATCAACAAGGCCGATATACGAGTTTCCCAGGTCACCGAGAGCAGCGCTTCCATGAGACCACATCCCGTTCACAACTTCGATTGCCTTGTCTAATTTCCCGCTCTTGCACAGACCATCAATCACAATGTTGCAGGTCACAGTATCAACTTCATAGCCTTTGCTGTTCATCTTTTGCAGTAATTCCTCCGCCTCCGATATCCTCCCCTCTTTCCAGACACTGTGTAGCAAGATATTACAAGTATATGTGTTCGGGAAACAGCCATTCCTCATCATCTCGCTCAGAACTTTATTAGCTCCAACTACATTCCCTTTTCTGCAATATCCGTTGAGTAGAACGCTGTAACTTACTGTATCTGGGGAAATACCGCTACTTATCATGAAACCCATAACCGTTCTTGCATCAGAGAGCATCCCGTTTTTGCACAGCCCGTCAAGCAAGATGTTATATGAATAACTGTTCGGTTCAATGCCTTTATCTACCATCTCTTTCAGAACCAAGTGAGCCTCTAAGAGCTTCCCGTTCCGGACCAAACCCAACAACCATAAATTGTAAGTCTCCAGTTTCAACAAAATCCCATTTGTTTTCATCGACTCAACCAACGATTTGGCTTCTTCCAACATCCCTTCTCTGAAAAACCCTTCCAGCATCAGATTATACGTTATCACGTTTGGGCGAGGCAACCCCAGCGCTTCACCGGTTTGCATATCTCTGAAAATCCTACAAGCTTCGAGGATCTTCCCCGAGCTACAAAGAGCCGAAATCCTAGAATTGAAAGTAACAACATCCGGAGACAGACCGTCCTCTCTCATCTGCTCCACCAGCTTCTCAGCTTCATCAGTCCTATCCTCCCTACAAAAGCTAGAAATCAATGTGTTGTAGATCACCTTATTGGGCAAAAACCCGAGACAGCACATCTCATTCAAGAGCTTCAATCCCTCCACAGCAAGCCCAGCCCTACAATACCCACGAACCAAAATCCCCAAACTGAACTCATTAGGCTCACAACCTCTCTCAGGCATTTTATCGAACACCTTCCGTGCATCATCCAAACGACCCAAATCACACAACCCACGAATCAAAAGGTTAAAACTATAAGTATCCGGAGAAATCCCAGATTGAATCATATCCTTATACAGCCAAGAAACAAGCTCAACACGATCCTCTCTAATGGAGGACCGAAGGAGCACATTGTACAGATAGAGCGAAGGAGGCTCTTCGGCTCGAAACCGAGTCCTGAGCGATTTGAATTGGGAAATAGCCTTATCGAAAAGCCCAGATTGAGCCAATACCTGTACGAGATCCATGAGAGAGCTCCGGTAAGCGTTTTGGGGCTGCGAAGCTAGGAGGAGCTCGTGGAGGTGATCGAGCTCGGGGAGCATTTTCGCGCGAACGAGGATGCGAGAAATGGTGGGTACGGATCGGAGACGGTGATGAGACGAAGAAGATGAAGTGGGTGAAGAGAAGATGCGCTTGAAGAGGTCCCAAGCTAGCTGGGGATTGTCGCTGTTCTTCGCCAGAGCTCTGACCAGTTTCGCCGATTGATCCATTTAACAGTCTATTTGCTTCAAAAAATGGTTTGTTCTGAGCTGTTCAGTTCATATTTATACTCCGGCAGAAAATAATTTAATGGATTGATTGGAGACTAGTAGAAGATTAGAACACCAAAGTTATGTATCCATGATATCCCTAATAGTTTAATGTAACTTTTGCTAGTATATCTAAATTAGGATTGTTATGGAGGCGAATAGAGTTTCAATTTATTGAGGACCGGTTCGACTCACGAAAAAAAATGTTCTTTTCGAATTTAGCTCGAACCCAAGCTTACGAACTATGCATGTAAGCTTGAGTTCAGTTGAACAAAAAAATAATTAAGTTCGATTTTGGTTCGATTCGAGTCTTCAAACATTAGACTCAAGCTCAAAGTTGTGTTCGAATTCAATTACAATGAACCTGCTCCAAATATTTAACCGATCGAATTTAAATGGTTCAACTCAAATAATTGAAAACAACTTCTTAATCACAATCATAAATGAGCTTTATGTTAAAAATTTCACAATAATTTGCATATCAAAGTTCTCAAATCTGACAATGAGTCATTGTGATACAACAATTTTATATACACATACACACTAACTTCCATGGATGAACCAAAAGAACTTACACATATCAGCAAAAATAAGGCAACATAGCATCCCTGCTACAGAGGAAAACAAGTACTCAAGATATCTATTTTCTCTTCAATAAATAAAATCATACTGCAAACCAAGTTGATGAATGATGAACAACATGCTATTCGCTAATTCTGCAATGTTGAAGATAAGGGTTATGGTACATTACATATCTGGACCAGTAGGCCTTGTACTTGGCCACTGCAAGATGCAACCATGGCTTGTAGTTTCCATTGTAATGGATCACAGCAGCGTTCTCTATTTCCGTTTGGTTGAGCGCCGGATCATAGCCAAGACCGAGGACGTGCCAGCTTCGGTCAAGCGGGTATGTCAGATTGTAGAAGGTGATCAGTCCCGGCGGCAATGACCCGAGTTTCCACAGTGTTCTATCCTCATTCTGAAGAACAATTTTGTTTTATGTAATTTAACAAGAATCATAACAAAGAATTTGGGGAAAATAGCAAATATGTGCCCTATAGTATGACATTTTTGCAAGAAGGATGTTGTTTGCTAATGGCAAAAATGAGCTTCTTTTTTTACATTTTTTTCAAAATGAGTATTTTTATAAAAATGACAAAATTGCCCCTAAAATCAAGAATTATTTATTCATAACATAATTATAAAAAAAATAATTTAACTAAAACTTTATTATACAAGTTTTAGTTAGAAGATAAAAATAGAATTTTTTTTAAAAGTATTTATTTTTAAATAAATAATTCTTAATTTTAGTGGCAATTTCATCATTTTTATAAATACATACACATTTTGCACGAAAATACAAACACAGCATATTTTTGACATTAGCAAACACAACACCTTCTTGCAAAAATGATATACTATAGGGCACCTTTTTGCAATTTCCTCAAGAATTTTTATGGCGTAATGTTTGGACTTACCATATTTTGCCAGCGATGGTATATTCCGGTGATGTTCCGCTTCTTCCACTCTTTCAAGTCGAACATATTCATACCAAACGCCCAGCCACAAGCGTTTGGATCAAAGTTGTCTAAGATCTTCGGGTTCGAAAAATTTAAGTACTTGTCGAACCTGTGAAAGCTTTCCTTGCAGGTCTCCACCGCACCATTCACCATCCCTTTGAGGTCGATGGACCATAGAGGCGACAGATCCTTCTGCACGACAACATCATCGTCCAGAAACAGGATTTTGTCTAGATTCGGGTAAACCTCGGGAAGGTAGAATCTGAGATGGTTGAGCATCGACAAATACTTCGGATTCCTGTACTTGAGATTGTCAGCTCCGGCTGAGAGGGACGACGGGTGGTTCGCCTTGAAATAGTACTCTTTGAGTCCGGCAGATTCAAGTTGACGGAGAACAGAGCAGTAAGACGAGTTCAGCCACTTGTAGTCGTTGATGTTTTCGACCTGGACTGTCGCGTTTGGCGGAGGGTTGGCGATAAACCACATTCTCATCGCAGCGAAGTTCAGTTTATCCGTTACTATGTGAAACACGTGCTTCTCCGGTTCCTTTGCGTGTAACGCGGTGGAATTGACAACCACAGATGTAGCCAACACATTATCGGAGAAGATGGCGTAGTGGTAAAGAGACTTGTCTTCGAGCTTTTCTTTTCCGGGATCTTCTTTGTCTTGCTGACCCTGCAGGTAATAATCCGCTGCGAGCTGAAGAGGGAGGCAGTGTAACGGTTTAGGTACCGTTTTCGCAGCAGACTGGATCAAGAATGCGCTCCTTTTCTTCAGCGTGTTTAGATTATCTTCGGTTGATTGCATCATGGTCCTTAACTTCCTTGCAACTACGGGGCAGTCGTATAATCGGTCCTTCGCCACAGAAAGCATGTGTCCCATTGCTTTTGCTCGACCGAGCGCGCTACAAAGGAGAGAGACAATTTTGAACATGGGAACTGAGAAGGGGAAATGGCAAAATGGTGCTATATACTATCATACTTTTGCAAGAGGGTGTTGTGTACTTTGTTAATGGCGAAAAAGTAATGTGAACTTTGATTTTTTTGTGCAAAATGTGTATATTTGTACAAAAATGACAAAATTGCCCCTGTAATTAAGAATTAAGATTTTTATAAAATAATTTAACCAAAAAAATAAATTACAAAATTTTGATTATACAAGTTTTGTTTAAAAAATATTTTTAGAAAAACTTTAAACTTTTTATTTTAAAAAAATTAAATTGTAAGGGCAATTTTGTCATTTTTGTACGAATACACACATTTTGCACAAAAAATCAAATTTCAAAGCACATTTTTGCCATTATCAAAATACACAACACGTTTTTGCCATTTTTCCCAACTAAGAATGCACTCCTTTGTTCCTAATCCCGGTAACTAGAAAAACATAGCAAGAAAAGATGACGGTACCCTGGATGAAGTTCAGCATCAGAATTTGCTTCTCCAATAGCGAGTTGACTTTCTCTGGAGTGTTCCATGAGAGAATCATAAAGAGTACTTTCACTCAAGGACTTGGCGATGCTTGCATATGCTTTGGCCATAATGATCTGGTCTCGCATGAGTTTCAAGTTAGAGTCGGAATTCGAGTTATCGTAGTCTCTCCTCCATATACTGTATTTTCCCTTGATGGTGGTATCTAGGCTTTTGGATCGTTCAATTGCAGCATCTGCCATTTGGTCGTCGGCTTCCTTATCTTGTTGAATTAGCTCGGCCGTTCTCTGTCTTCTTCTTTGTTGTCGCAATGACTGACGAGCTAGAACTTGTCACGAAACAAAAAAGAACGAACCATATATAAAAAATAAAAATAGAGGATTTGACAGTTTACCCAACGATTGTGCTTCACTGGGTTCGTTATTGATGCTTGAGGATTTTGAATTCGGTCTTTCCCCGACTCATGATTATTCACAGAAAGCTCAGGGTTTTCCTCCTTTCTCATCACGGGTTGATATAAGTCTTCGGGAATCTGAAAATAAGGAAAGAATAAAGTGATTGTCTGTCAGCACCTATTCCCAAGGAAACACGGCGTATAGTAATAGTGTTCAATTATAGGGGAAATGGCAAAATAGTGTATACTATCACAGTTTTGCAAGAGGGTGTTGTGTACTCTGTTAATGACAAAAAAGTGTTGTGAGCATTGATTTTTTGTGCGAAGTGTGTATATTTGTACAAAAATGACGAAATTGCCCATGAAATTAAGAGTTAAGATTTTTATAAAATAATTTTTAACAAAAATAATTTAACTAAAAAGTTAAATTACAAAATTTGATTATGCAAGTTTTAGTTAAAACGTATTTTCAGAAAAAAAATTTAAAATATTTATTTATAAAAAATAATTCTTAATTTTAAAGACAATTTTGTCATTTTTGTACAAATACAAACATTTTGCACGAAAAATCGAAGTACAAAGCACTCTCTTGCAAAAGTGTGATAGTATACAACACGTTTTTGCCATTTTCCCTTAATTATAAAATCTCGAACCTGTGAACTCTTTGGCTGCTCCTGTTTTCCATCAGTAGGTTTTTCCAAGACCCAAGACGCGGATAGGTCCTTCATTCTCACTCTACTAATCCGAACAGCGCCCGAAGTGTCAGTGTAAGTTGCAAGTATGTCAATGTCCTGCATTTAACAAAAGATATATAATATATGTATGACCTTACAATCATATGCGCTGTGAAGAGAACAGATCCAACAGACTACCTCATCTAAATCATTGCCAATTCCAGCAGCAGCAGTATACTGTTCCTACTTGACAGCAATAGGCCATACAGTCAATATATTGAAAGTATGTTCAATGTAACATAGAGCAGATGCATTTGAAGAAAACAAAAGATAGAAATATCGACTTTGGAAACTAATTGACAAGTATACAAGCCAACTAAAAACCCAAAAGCCCAGGATTTGTTTTAGCATCAAAAGAGCAGTGTTCTAAAAATCCCCGACTTGTCCAATTAGTCCCCGATAAATCCTCAATATTTCCCGATTAATCCTTAAATCCGATTTATTTTCTGATTAATCTCCTATAAGTCCCCAAAAAGTCCTCTCCGCCCGACTATTGCCTAGCGTTTTTTAGAACACTGCAAAAGAGTTAAGAGCCGCAATTTCAGCTGAATCACAAGCCAATACACCGGTTACCTTCTGGTCTTGTGGCAATACAATCTTCTCTCTCAAATAAGTTTATCGTTAAGTGAATGCTAAAGTTCATGTTTCAATAAAATCATCACGATATATGAAATATCTACCATAGGCACACCAAATACTATAGCCGTTACAGACGTTGAATTAGCCCACCTAAAGCACACACATTGAAACTTTTTTCATGAAACTTAAACTTATATCACACAATTTATAGTAACTAGAATGAAATCGTTTTCGAATAAAAAAGAAAGACAATAGAAACTAAACCTTACTGCCTCCACATTGTTCACAATCATACAGCGGCAAATTAGTGTCACTCTCTCTTCGACTGAAATCAAAGACATTACAAACAATTAGTTCCCATAACAAAATTTAACATAAACAGATCAAAATTACTAGCTGAACAAAGACTTAGCTGATCTTACATTACTCGAAAATCATGTACATCTGCTCCAACAAGAACACCATGCAACAACATAACCTGCAAAAATTAAAATTTCAGGGTTTAAGCTACTACAAACGAAAACAAAGAAAAACCCCAATAAATCCATAGCAGAGAAACAAGAAAATTTGAAAGTAATTAGCTTAATTAAGTGTGAAATGAAATCTAACAGAAACAGAAAGCGAGAAACAGTGAAAGAAAATCCAATAACTACACCAAAACTCGCTAATTTATGAGAAATTAAACCTTAGATAAGTTTAATAAGTTCAAATTAACACGACCGATCCGCCATTTAAAACCCTAAAAGCAGCCCAGAAAAAAAACTGAGAAAATAGCGACAGAACCAGAGACCCAGTTCCAGCTACAGAGACGGACTCGGAGATCAACACGAGTACATGGAAATTGAGATCGGAGAAAGAGGGAGTACCGTAAAAACGTAGACGAGAAGCAGAGGATTGGAGCTCCGGGACGCTCCAAGTGGAGCTTCCATGGCGAGATCGGTTTGGTTTGGCCGGGAACGGAAGATGAAGAAAATGGGTGTTTGTTTATGGTGCGAACCGTGGACTTCGCTAACTTGCGCCGCAGGGGTGTACGATTGGAGACGGGAACCCCAAGCAAGTGTTCATAAGTTGGGCCCGCATCCCAATTAAGCCCAACCCGCAGTTTGGAAATTGGGCCGCGCCAGGCCTAAACCATTCATTACCGGCCCACAGGCCGATCCTGTATGCAAAATTTATTTCCTATAAAACATTTTTTATTTTTTTATAAGAAAATTTTTATTTTTACTACTAAAATAATTTTATTCTTTATTTTTTAAATGAAAACATTGTAGAAAAAATTTTAAAATCATTTTAAGTATTTATTTTACTTTTTAAATACAAGGGTATTTTCATTATTTCACAAAAAGTTGACATAATTTTTTTAAAAAAATTAACAGAAAAAAGGTAAAGTGAAAATTTTTCAAACTTAATTGACTCCACAAGTTGATTTTGAAGTTAATAGGGTTAAGTGAAATTTCCTTTAATATATGACAGAATAAATTGGTTTTATTAAAATTGATTAAATTCTTTACACAATCAAATTTAAGTGACCGTCTCTCTTCAAAAAAAATTAAGTGACAGTCATATCCAGAAAAGTGTAGTTTAATTCCCTTCCATTCAAAATTTAAAAATGTTAAATTAAATCTCATTTTGTTTGATTGGTTATTTTAAAATTTATTTGTAATCTAACTCAATCTCATTTTGGTAAATTAAAAACAACTATCATTTAATATTACATCTACTCATTCAACAATTAATTTATCACTAAAATTATTTTCAATTTTAATCATATAACACACAAGTACGTGTACAGATCAGAATCTCACTCAAATAATTTAACATATTAACTCGACATAACTTGATTATTGCTTGCACAAGTACAGGCATGTAAGCATAAAGTTCTTTATCATTCTCACACAAAAATTATCAGCATGTTCCATGCGCATCCACCACCAAACTAATCTATACATAGCTCATTTTACTACACAACAAATTCGCAATGCTGAGGAAAAGACGATGCTATGAATTGTGCACAAAGATACTGACAACAATACCGCTAATATAAGGATTGAAACCAGCGACCTCATGCTTATATATTACTTTGACTGCGGAGAGTATTGATGTGCTCGAGTCCCATCTTGCCTCTGGTGAAGTCGAGACCTATGGCGCAGAGGCTGCAGGTGAGCATGACGGGTTCTTGCCCCCCTCGGCCTCTCCTTTGTCGCCTCTATCTGTTCCAGCGCTCCTACTACTTCTTTCATTGACGGTCTGTGCTTTGGCTCAGCTTCGAGGCATTTCAGGGCGAGCTGAGCGACTTTCACCGCGGAAAAGGATGGATACTTCCCCTCCAGGCTCTTCAGCTTTCGCCTGTCCGATAAGTATGGTTTCACCCAGTCTACCAGATTATGTTGTTCGTTGGGCCGGTTTGTGTCAAGGGCTCTCAGGCCGCTCAGCATTTCAACCAGAACAACCCCGAAGCCATACACGTCGCTCTTTACATACAAATGCCCCGTAGCATCATACTCTGGGGCAGCATACCCGTATGTGCCCATAACCCGCGTTGTGACATGGGATTGGCTATCCGAAGGGCCTAGCTTCGCCAGGCCAAAGTCTGATATCTTTGCAGTGTAGGACTGCGAAAGCGCCAAACAATCGAACTAACTCAGAATATGCATTGTTTAGAAAAACTAGAAGCGACTCGTAAGCCAAATATGTCCTTACCCCGTCAAGAAGTATATCCGAGGCCTTGAAATCTCTATAGATCACTTTCTCGGACGTGTGCAAGAAGGCGAGGCCACGAGCTGCTCCTATCGCTATCTTGAGCCTCACCTCCCATGGAATCGGCTGGACCACCGAGCCTCCTGTAATATGTGCATATGATGAGACATTTATTCAAATTCAAGTAATGCCATGAGAGTTGTAAGAAAAAAATGTCGTATAACTACAACTAACCACTTTTTCCACTTAGATATACCTAACAAAATTTTGATTATTTCAGATACACCACTTTTTTTAGACACTGTCTAAAAGAAAGTTAGGTGTATGTGAAATGACCAAAACCAAAACCCAGTTAAGTGTAGCTAAATGAAAAATGTGTTTAGTTGAGTATATTTATCTGTGAGTTTCCCAAGTTTCAATATATATTTTTCCATACTTACTTCTGAATAAGTGATGCTCCAAACTGCCCTTCTGCTTGAATTCGTAGATAAGGAGCAGCTCGTCGTTCTCCAAGCAGTACCCTAAAAGTCTCACGAGGTTTGGATGGGAAAGCCTTCCCAAGAAATTCACCTCTGATTGTATCGATAAAGAATCTAACGAAATAAGCATAGCGCATACCAAAACTCGAGTATCAAGAACATAAAAGAAAACCCAAAATGGTGATCTTGTTCTGATGGTTTTTGTTCATTTTCTATAGATTAGGCATATTCCTTATACAATTATGCTATATTCTTTGTGTGTATACAGTTTTGTATACTTTGTTAATGACATCACTTTTTGCTATTAAAGAAATGCATCACCATCTTGGAAGGGTGTGATAGTATGCTTAACTTTTTTGCCATTTTTCCTATATATATCGAGTTGAGTTGCATTACCTGCCATTCCTCGTAACCTTGCAAGCCCTCGGAGTTTAGCTTCTTGACAGCGATAGCATTGGCGCTTCCATTCTTTGATGACACCTTCTCGTCAAGCCAGCCTTTGAAGACTTTCCCGAAACCTCCCTCCCCGAGAACTGTATCTGATTTGAAATTCTTCCTTGCAGCCTTGAGTTCTGCAAATGTGAAGATCCTCATGTTTGCGCTGGGCAAGATCTGTCCATTTCGACTCAGAGAAGTCTCGTCTCCACTTGACGCCGAGAAATGGGTGTTCTTGGAGATGTTGCTGCTGCCACCAGATGTAGTGTTGCTGGTTATGTTGGATATGCTTCCTGTGAATTACACAATAATTTAAGAAGTGTTGGAAAACAGAAATTTATTTCAAGATATTGATTCTGCATGAAATTGATGTGATCAAATTCAATTCAATTGTTGAGCAAACTTAAGATATTATATGGATAAACAGAAAAAAAACATAAGGTCCAACAAAATTGAGGAAATTGTTGAGTTTATTCTAATATAAAAAAAGAAACATAAGTTCCAAAATAAGTGTTTTAAAAATCTTGGACTAATATGATTAAACCTTATCTGCCCAAGTAGCATATGACGTTTTTTAGAACACTCTCCATAGCAATAACTATAGAAACAACATAACAAACTGTCTAAACTCATAACACTGTGCTACCAATTCCCCAACCTCCTGAAAGCTTAAAGCACAACATTAAACCCATCATTTGAGCAAACCCAAGAAAACAAAACCCACATAAGGAATTTGACAAAATTGCTGAAACATGAAGCAGAATCAACAAATAAGCAAAACCCATGTAAGGAATTGAACAAAATTCCACAACCTCTTAAAGCATAACACTAAACGATCATCTAAACAAACCCACATAAGGAAGTTCACAAAACTTATGAAATATGGACCAGAATCAACAAATAAGAAAAATCCATTTGAGGAATTGGACAGAATTGAAGCAGAACCAAAGAAAACAACAAAAACTTACCTGTACTGAGGTGATCAGTTGTGTTTGAGGTTTTGTTGCTGTAGCCTCTACAAGAACCCAAGCAAATACCCATTTCTCTCTAACCCCAAATTTGCAAGAGAAACACTGAAGTTTGATTCTCTGAACAGTCCCTTTTATCTATTTTGACTTGTAATGGTCTCTATCTACCCACTGACTCTGCTTTTCCTCTTCTTCTCCAGCTGAGCTCAAATGGGATTGGGCCAATCTAAAAAGGCTATGCAGAAATTAGCAAAAGAGACCAACTTTATACACTCAAACGCGCCGTGTCGTCCCTCAAAACACAATGATAAACACGTAAAGCTGTGTTTCAGTGTATATTGCAAATCGTTTTGTTGAAAGTCAACTGAATGAGAGTCAAACAAGAGAAATTAAGTTACAACGCCAATTTAATTTATTTAATAAAATAAGTTGTCATGAACTCATGGGCCAAGGCCATCTGATATGACCAATTGACCATCACATTCACACAAACAAAATATTTTATTTATTTACTTTTTGAAAAAAAAAATTTCACTCGGTTCTCTTTTAATAAAATATATGTTCATTGTGCTTTTTTATTCTCTAATTGCACATTTTGTCAAATTAGGAAGCTGAGTTGTGTGATGCGTAAAAGAGACAACACAAGATTTGTTGGATCGTGTCTTTCTTATGTTAAAATATCACATCAATTGATTTTAACCTAACCCAAAATATTTTGGTACGTAGAACAATGCCAATATTTGAACATCAATTCACCTTTATCTTTCAGTAGTTTATGTGTCACTACGACTTCATTTGAGGTTTAATTCATAAAAAATAGGAAAAAAAACTTGAAATTTCAATTAACCATATGTTTCCCACTATTTTTCATTAATTTTTTATTATCATCTCTGAACAACACGTGGAGGGAAAATATTACTTTACTGCACATAAATTGATTTGTTAAATTAAATAGTTAACTCTTTCGACCCATCTGAGGCCCAAACGAATGATTGGGCTTTATAGCCCAGCCTAAAAATTTAATGACCCCGGATATAGAAACAAAATTACTATTTTTATAAGAGTAAAACACGACATATATAACTGAAATTTACATTAACACGCCCGCACGTGTACTTATTCGTAACTACGATGATTCTCAGACATCATCGTACATGGTAGTAACAGCTATTAGCTATAGAAACCGGAAAAAAAACAACGTACGACAAGGAACCGCACGTGAGTTAAGAGGAACACGTGACGCACGTACAGCCATCCCCGCACTTGCAGAAGGCCTTGCCCGTTCCAGACATCATTTCGCTCCTCTTGCACGTGCACGGGTTGCAACCGCAGTGCTCCCCGCACGTGCACCGCATGTGATCCTCTCCGCCGCCGCCCGACAACGTCGTACCTCCCCTCCCCGAACCGCACTTGCAAGCCGCGTCCCCCGGACACGGCGACGGACAGCCGCACCTGTCGTTGCACGTTCCCGCGCCGCCGCCAACTCTCACGTCAGCCATCTCCTATATGTATACTTATCCTCGTACCGAACATTATGCATTTCCTTAAATACTGTTTTATCTGCATGGGACAAGTTGGCGCTCGTGCTTTAATCATCCGATACGTGGATGTACACGTGTAACCGTAAGAGCTCGTGTGGCATTGGAATTTGCATGGTTTATCATATCTAATCCACGTCGTCGTGACTTGGAAGTTGGAACAAGATTTTTATTACACGTAAAAATAAATGCGAAAAATATTAATGATGGGTTGTTTTCGGTAGGTGGTAAAGTAAAAGAGGAAATTGGAAATATCTTATAAAAGGACTATCAATTATTAGTTGTATTCAAATATCTTTGGGGCTAGTACCCTAAAAATTGAAGATTGGGACTCAACGATCGGTGGCAATTGTTTATTGTGTGGCCAATTGTGGGTTTAAGGCGGTGCCCTACAACAAAAGGCGCATTGGTCCTATAACCTATTTTAACAAGTAGGCCCGTTGCATTCACATTCGACAAGGACACAATTACATAATAAATGGGTAGTAGGGTACTCAATTTCCCTTGAGTAACATGACTCTTGTGACTCTTCTTGTAAACATTGAATTTGAATTTATTGTCTTCTAGTATTAAAAAATCATCTTATTCTGAACAATATTTCTAACATTACATTATTAGCACTGCTTTTTACTTATATGCATGCACTTTACTAAACTATTCTTTATTACTTTTTTTTCATTTTTATTCTATTACAAGTACATAATTTTCTTCTTACTCTATTAATAAGTCACCAACTGAACTTGACCTGATGGTCCAGCTACTCGCTGCTTAATCTGAAACCAGGAGACTTGAACTCAAATGTAGTACCGAATAAAAAAAGATATATAAACACATAGGGATGATACATTATGTAATTTCGATATACTACGACATTTGAATTATCAAGTTAATAAATAAGATATGGGATTTGTAATTTAACTTATTCCTTAAAAATTAAATTATTTTTATTATTTTATAAAAATAATAATTCTTATTTTCACGGACAATTTAGTTGTTTGTATAAGAATACAAAATTTACTAAATTTTTATCATTTTCCCTTGTTTTTTTAATTGTTATGTTTTATACATGTATAGGTGCCGAGGGCCCAAGACTAAGTGTTGTTACGTTTAGATTGGCTGTATTTTTTAGGACACAGAAATATGTTAGTCGAAACGTCTGAAGCTGTAGTGAAAGGCATCTGTCAACTTAGTTTTAGGCAAGTTTCCGGTTTCGAATAGAAATTGTTTATACGCGCTTACACAGTTGTCATGCTCTGATCAAATATCCTCAAACTTGTGGGAATATGGGAAAAGGAAGCTAGCATGAAAAAAGGAAGTCCATAAAGGAAACGGAAACAAAAGTCTTATGGGAAAGGGAAGTTCGAAGAAGACGCGTCACTACAAGGAAAAGGAAACCCTAGACGGATGTCAAGACTTCTTGTACGCTGCTATAAAAGCGGAGGGCGTTCCATTAGAAGCTTGA
>JAYMTP010001056.1:0-26718 GCA_036897365.1 Geranium brycei | reverse complement strand
ATATATCATTGCATGCATAAATCTACAATCGCATATTTGAGGCCAAGAACAACGATGAAGATTTATTTTCATAACGTCGATCCAATTTCATATAATCGGGCGTTATAGATTGATTAGACGGATTTAAGTAAATTTGGATGATTTATTTTAGAAAATATATACATAGAACTGAAATCATTTATACTTAGTATTTTTGTGATATATTTTTAGTTTTCAATAATACCATTGTAAATAATTTTAAAATATTTATTTTTTATTGCTGAATATTTATTTTTATTTTGTTTGTACAAGTTCATATTTTGATGGTACATGTATAGTAGTCTACTTTATAAAGTTAAAAATATATAAATCTGATTAATTCCATAAAGTTTTGTCAGTCCGATTAGTTACGAACAACTTTTAAAACACGATTATAAAAATCTTGCACGCTGGAGTGTCCTTTCCTGCAGTAATAATATGAAAATAACCATGTATATTTTATTATTATCATTGTCTCAAATGGGACACCCTTTCGATTTATAAGCATGACACGGTTTGTGTTGGTCAAAAAGTGAATAAATGGCAATGTTAACTTGTGATTGTGTCAACCTGAGTTTTGATTTTGCACGCTTAAACTCGACCTAAAATGATGTAAAAAACACTAGGATATCAGATCTAAACGGACAAGAGGTGAATGAGAAATTAAACCTCAAAGATTATCGCTTAAAATTGTGTTGTTGAGAAATTGAGTTGTACATTTGTAGTGTTTCTCAGAAGGTGTCACTTCTAGTGCTTTCTCAGGAGGGTGCAAATAATGGGCCGACGAGCGGGCTACGAGCTTGAACTTGTGTGCGCTTGCACGACGTGGGCGACGCAATTATGATTCGAAAATAATTGTGGTCAAATGCCATTAATTGGAAATTATGAGATAACGTACTACGAAATAAATAAAAAAGGTCATATTTCCCAACAAAGAAAATTGGTAAGATTTTCATTCATATTTCCTCTAGGTTTTGGAATCCATATATTTTCCTAATTTATTGTAAACGTCTCCTAGAACCGAAATATACATATACGCACAACGAAAATACCCTAGTCGTTTCTTGTCTCTCTCTCTCTTAAATTCGTTCATCTTCGATTACTCTCAGCATCACGGTCAGAGTTTGATTATGTTCGTCGTTGTATCCTGGGAGCGAGTTGATCATATAAGGCAATAATCGTCTTAAAAAAAGTGGATTACAGTGTCGATGAAAATCAATTATGTCTCTTTCATCCGTCTGGTACCCGATCTCAGGTCAAGTTATATTTGTTATTACTGTATAAAGTATTATTATTTCAATCTATTTGCTTGGTTCAGTTTTGTTTCATTTTTGCATGAATGGATGTATGCTTTAATTGTTCAAGTTATGTTTATGGACTAACTCATATCTAATAGTTTTTAACGAGATCGAGGGTTCAATCTCCTGAGAGGGTGGGAAGGTTTTATAAGCAGATAGAGTATGATCTAATTTCCAAAAAAAACAAATTATTAGATGCATAAATACAAAATTCGTAGTTTCAAGAATATACATACCGATATACAATGTGGTACCAAATCCTATCACTTGTGAGACGAGCAAGAACATGTCCACCAACCTCATCTTCTGTTTCTTGGACCATTTTTAAGGTTCTTTGCCATATAAATCCTAATAGCAACAAACACACATGAACAACAATTGCCTCAACTCAATAGAAACCATCATGATTATGCAAAAAAAGGCATTGGGTTTTCAAAATTGTATCAACCAGATGTTTATAAGTTACCAACAAATTTGCCAAAAAAAGCAGAATCTTGAAAATAATTGAGGTCCCATATCATGCAAAAGCATCTTTGGAGACCGTACACTTACAAGAACATGTGTTGAGCTTCTTCCACGCACTGAGAGCTCAATGATTGAACTGTCGATTGTGGTTTAGAGAATCTGCAAATAATACAAAAGCATCAAACTAGTTTTGTTATCAAGCAGAAAGCTACTGGGACCGATCTTGAACTGTACTGTGCCCGTTTTTTCGTCAGCAAGTTGTATATCAAGATTTGGGATCGATTATGGTATGATGAATAGAGGTGATAAAAAATGACCGACTCGGACCGATCTGAAAAGTACTGAATAGGTTTGATCCAAAACCGAACCAAAACTCAAGAGTAGTTGATTTGGACACACAACTGACATTAAGTCATCAATATTTATTGATTGGTTCTAAAAATATTGGGTCAACAGAAAATAAATCAAAATAAAAACTGACAAGTCAAAACAGTTTAAACTATAAAAGTTTCATGAAATTTGATTCATAACAAACATACATAATTGAAAACCGACGTATTCAAAATTGATCTGAATCGAATTTCATCGATTCAATTTTAATTTTTTATTAAAATCAAATTAATTGGTTCGGTTTAAAATCAAACCGTACCAACTCAAAACCGTCATAAAGGAAGAGAATATCAAACTTAATGTTCTTAAGAATCCTTAAAATTAATATCAAATTATGGGCTAAAGGTTATTTCTTATGCAAAATGACGACTAATATTGTCATTTGGCTCTCAACTTAAAAAATGTCAAACTGAATATGCGAGAGAGAGACCCAATAGAACTCACATAGTTGGGGACAAATTTTATCCATGTCGGTATCTTAGCTAATTTTAGTTCTCACTCGTCAGTTTTTCATCAAAAATTTGTGAAAAACACAGCATGTGTTGTGTCCTGCACATGACTGAAATTTTAAAAAAATAACAAGAACACTTTCTGTCTATACTAGAACAAGGTCACCGGCTCTTTGCTTGAGAAGCAGAACCGACTCAACAATTATTTGAGTCTAAAGCATTACATTTGTTTCAAAAAAAAAAAATATCAACAAACTAGGGCCTTTATTTTCGTACTTAATTTTAATTTGGGGGTTTTATTTTTAAAGTCGAGCCTAAATTAATATCATGCCTATTTTTGAGTGGTCTAAGACAATGACTTCACTAATTTTATGGTGAAGCTCATGATTCCATCCGATATGTTGTGAACCAAATCGAATGTCCAATCATTGTAGATATTGGGAACGTGATCTCACTCGCCCAACTTCCCGTCATAAACAACAAATTGTCTGAAGACTTGTCGGACGAGTTGATGAAAGCTTCATCTCTGATCAAGATCGATGTGAGCAACAACCAAAATATGTTTTTGCCATTTTTAGATTTGTGCTTTCATATGAATTCGATTACGTTCTGCAGAAGTATCAAATTGGAAGAATATTTTGTCTTGCACTTTAAGTTTGTGGTATGGATATGATTGATCGACCTTAATTTAAAGAAGTTTGTATCATCAACGATATTAAGATAAAAATAATCTACAAATCTCATACGGCTCCATGTCTAAAAATACAATGAATAATACTTCATTATTAAGAAACGCTGAAAATCAATTACTATTGATTATTATTTTTATATAAAAATGCTCATTGTTTCTTGATAATCAATTTATTCGATGTCTTTTCATTTCTTTAAACCACACAATAATAACTCGTCATTTAAAAAGTGTCATGAAATCAATAATGAAGTATCAAATACGTATAAAGAAATATTAAGTGGTCAAAATAAATTTCCAGATATTGAGTATATAAAGAAATTATAATTCAGATTGATTATTATTTTCAATATAGCATTGTAAAATATCCACGATTATTATTTTCTATATAATGTTGTAAAAGATCTGTTACATGTGTATATATGATCTCCTCCCTTGCATCAATGCTTTCAATTTTGCAAAAACATTGCATACAAATAAATATGCAATGGGATATAATAAATAACATCAAATTTATAATTCTGTGAGCCAAGAAACAGATCAGCAAAACTTACTTCCTTAATCTCATGAATCTTTGATTATAATATGGCTATTTTTCTCCTAATTTCTGATAATCACTGCTTTGCAATGCAAATATATGCATTTGCTTCACAGAAACTCGAAGAACAGAGACAATTAACAAACAAAAAAGGTGATGAAAGAAACGCTCAATCTTTAACATGTTGATATACTAGGAAAAGGGTATTCGATATTTTTGCACGCGATAAAAATCCCATTAATCAAACGACATATCCCTTAAACGCGGATCCAGAACAAAGACGAAAGACAAAAACAAGGACAATGTCATGCAGAAGCTTCAACAGGATCAGCACAGCCTTACACAAAACAAACTATAATTGCATATTGCTGAGTGCAAATATCATCCATTGTATCTATACGATCGTTGGTATCTAGAAGTAGGTACCTTCGGGAGGCTGCACCAACTTCCTGTTGTGTGGCGCCGCCATCTCTTTCTTCAGCTGCGTCAGTATGTCCTCCATGGTGTACTCGCGCTGCCAGTTTGCCAAGAGCCCAAACTTTTTTGGTTCCACCTGTTGCAAATTGTTATCACCGGAAATTCAGAACTCATTAATTATTTATCCGCTAAACACCAAAATAGGCCACATTTTTTCATAGTAAATGACGGGAAAAAAATGCTTCTCGGGGTGCTAATGGTATTATACGGACAATATAAGATGTTGAATTGCCTTCCGACATACTGCATTATGGTATAGGTTATGTGAAATAGTTCAATCAGAGCGTACCACTCCAGTTTCATGGTTCACAGAAGTCATGTTAACCCTTGAGTGAAAACGAACGCTAGGAGGCTTCTCTGGATAATCCTTATCGCAGAACAGCTTCAATTGATAGATGCGGCCCTCATGTACGGTCTGAAAACAAAAGGGTTAAACTTAGATTGCTGAAGCGAGATATCAAAAGATAAGCATTAGTAATAATAGTAATAATATTTCAACGTAATACAACCAAACTCGGTGGGAACATACATTTCTAGTTCATTTATTTTTCAGAAAGCTATTACATGTTTCTCTGCCCGGTATACAATAGAATGCATAACTAACTCATCTTATAACGGAAGACCACCCATCAACCAATACCTACATTCACCCACATAAAATTGGAAAGCTTGAAAAAGAAAAAATTGGAATCTAACATTTATATTTAGAAATAAGGGAAAATGGTGTTGTATACTATCACACTTTTGCAAGAGGATGTTGTGTACTTTGTTAATGGCAAAAAAGTGACGTGAACTTTGATTTTTGTGCAAAATGCATGTACTTCAATATTTGTACAAAAATGTCAAATTTGCCCCTGAAATTAAGAATTGAGAATTTTAAAGAATAATTTGTAGCTAAAAAATTTTAATTACAAAATTTGTATGAAAATTTTAGAAAAAACTTATTTTTATTTTTTTTAAAAATCTTAATTTTAAGGGCAATTTCATTATTTTTGTACAAATACATACATTTTGCACCAAAAATCAAAGTTCACAACATCTTTATGTCATTAACAAAGTACACAACACCCTCTTGCAAAAGTTTGATGGCATACACCACATTTTTGCCATTTTCCCTAAAAACAATTCTAGAAGGGCAAAAGCATGTTGTTTAGGCCTACGCTACACTATAGGCGGTATGAAGTAGGAAGGCAATATACTCGTCACCGTCAATAGTTAGAACTTAGAAGGGTACAACAGTTTCAGAATCATCAACCTTGAAAGATATCACGTGATATGTCTTTCACTAATTGTGTTTGAATTTTGTCTTTCTATTAACCTTTGTTTTTTTCTCATCTGATAAATGTAGGACTTCAAATCTTTAACGATCCTCGATGTGAGCCAAGAGAATTTAAGGGGAGAGACCTCAAACATTACACTGCGGACATTTTATTTTACTTTTAGAAACACTTATGGGCCACGTTGCAAATTATGTGGTACTTGACAATCTGTAAGCAAATTTTACAAAGTACAAACATTTTCTCCTTTTCTCTCTAATGTATTACTACTAAATCCAAGTATAGATATTTCATCTGACAATTCACCGAAAATTTCATACATGTGATTGTAACCGGGTTTCTCAGCATGAAGCCATTTAGAAGAACTTTTTTACTTTTGTGTACGCATGAGAATAAATAAAGCACAAGTAAATGTGATTGTAAACAGTACTTTTAATCCCTCTTGTGAAAAGGCAGACACATATCATTCGGTTAGATAGTACAAAAGCATTTCCTAACGAACAGTTCAAAATTCAATACTCACAGTACTCTCGTGAATACCAAATTATCCGCTCAGTTCTTCAATTGTGACACAACTAGTTGATTTGAACAGGTTTCATTTAGAAGTATGCGAGCCAGTTTACAGTCGATAGAATAGTTTGCGAGTTCAACCGATACGAGAAAATAAAGAAAGAACAAGAGAATTACATTGTGAGGACCAATTATGGTGCCAGTCCACGAGCGCATGTAAATGTCATCTCCGTCATCCATTCCATAGCTGACAGTGCCATCGCCAATACCCTTTTCTCCTCGTTCAAGTTCCTCTAGCAGTCTGAAATTCCGAGGGACTGGACAAAAACACACATAGAAGTAGTAAATTCCAAAACACGAACAAGACTCGACAAGCCTAATTGTTAGAGGTTAAACTTGTTTTTGCAAAGGATTTCTTAGGTAAATAATCTCCGCATAAATCGCTACATTTCCAGTTATTCTAAGTACAATGAATCACATTTTCATAAATCACCATAAATGAATTAAGATCAAACACAAACAGGAACATCCCCAATAATCACTTTCGACCCAGTTCAGAAATATACCAAAATTCCTAATTACCAATACAATCAAAGCAGCCAGAACTAAATTAGCACAAAATCAAACCATTACCCTGTAATGAACTCCGAAAATTGCCCATTTCACTCAATTATAAACACTAGCAAAAAAACAGTTAACCCAAATTACATCAAACAATAAGAACACAACCAATCAAGTAAAGCACGAACAGATTTAACCCTATCCCACAAAAAAAAAGCCACGAATTAACCCTAAAACGCAATAACCCGAAATTAACAGTACCCATCAAGAGCTTTACATCAAACATGCAAGAACAAACCGAATCTTCCCAACCCATCATCAGAAAAATTCAGAAAAAAAATCGAAAAGATCGGAGCAGAGAGTGGAGAAGACTGACCCACGACACTGGATCCTCCTGAGCCAAGCGTCATGGGAGAGCAATCGGAGATCTGATTGGAGATAGAGAAATCTAGGGTGAAGAATCTGAAAGAGAAAGGTGGGCTCTTGATGAAGACGATAGGGTGTTATTGGGAAGAAGAAAAATAAAAAGCTTTATGCTTGGGATTTTCGGAATAAAGTGCTTTCAATTATCAACAAAAAAGTTGCTCCAAATCAAAATGACAAAATGGGCTTCACTCAATTATTTTATTTTATTTTTTTAAAAGCAAAATTTTTATTAGAATAACTAAAATAAAATAAACATAGCAGGGATAGGTGGGAGGAACCTACATCTGACTCCGAGAATATCATAAACAGGGGCGAAAACAACATATAGAAAAAATGATTGGTCTATAATACGACAACAGTTTTGTAAAATTTTATATTGTAATTATTATTTTTGAATAATCTCATTTTGCTATTGCTAACCGCTAAGAGTGAGCAATTTATAATCGAAATTAGACATGATTTGTCGAATCATACCACATCAGACATCATGGGTTAAATTCATGGTTTTGTGAGTTGGTTCAGGATTTATTAATGACAATTTTGATCATGGTTTAGGATTGTCCGCACAAAACATTATGGGTGTCTGAATAATTCGAAATTGGTCTAATTTAGTGCACTTAATGACATCTTCAGTGTTCATATCACTCTTATATGATGTTTATCACTAATTATTAATATGGAGTGTAACCAAATAAATTTTGAATAGTGAAATGCAAGGAATTTATTTTTGTTGTTTACTTAAAATAAAATAGATTTGTTGAATTATCTTCATGAATATGCCAAAATATGACTACTACAAGTGCAATTTAAAAAGTCCAATATCTTTGGCTTAATATGAAAAGTGATAAACTGGTAAAATCAAACTGGAACTCAAATAAATTAAAGCCTACATTTTTAAATTCATCGAATATGTTCCGATTCTTATACACTGCAAAACCAAATACTCGTGACGATTTTAAAAATAGGTTGGGTTCATTTTAACAATGAGCATTAACGAAAGTAAAATGGATCCGTCAAAAACTTTTAAAAGTTAGAGTATTTGAATGAAATTTGTATGTAACTGAAGGTAACAATTGTAAATTTCCTTTTTCCTTAGTGAAGGAGGAATGTACAATAAAAAGGACCACAAAATTATCGGGTACACAAAAAAACAAAATCGTTTTGTTATACAGTCGCGCCCACTCAATCCATACAAAGATTTATGAAACGTGCTCTTCCAAAGTCTCATATAGTGACGTGAATCGATACTCGATGCTTTGAGGACTCTAGATTTTGGTGACATATATTGGCTATCCTCATTTTCTTATGGTTCACATTGCTTTTTCATCGATAAGCTTTTTTATTCCTAGGTGCTTGTCTGCATAACATAAGCAACCAAAGTTTCGCAAATGTGTATATGTCAATTGTCTTGCAAAGAGCATTTTAAATGATGTGTTATTACTTATAACAATTAATGACACTTGTTTGATAAGATATGCATATATTAGAATACACGTTCCCCATAATTTGACTGGTAAGAGTGCTTAGAAGCACAAGGCTCGAGCGACTTTAAGTAAGTAACAATGATTTCTCTCCACCAACGTTGATTTCATGTGGATTCTTTATGTAACTTTTCTGAAATTCCATCTCGGAATCAACATAGTATGCCAAAAACTTATGGTGTCGAAACTCCAACCCACCATTTGTACGTGAAGTTTTGACTTGAGTATTAAATTGTCATTTGACCCAATGAAGAAAATGTAACAACAAGTTTTATTAGTGTATGGCTTATACTTCATCAAGTACACCCAAGTAGTGTGAGTGTAATCATACACAATAGAAAGAAAATAATGACAATTAAAGAGGGAAGAAGTATCGTATCCTTCCTAAATATCACAATGAATCAAGTTGAAATGGTCGTAAGTTTTTCTCGTGAACATGAAAAGATCGTCGAGACTGTCAGACTCTACAACATGTATCACATGGAGATGAATCACACCTCTTAGTAAAGTCATTAGTGTCTTCCCTCCAAACGTTGGCTCAAAATAATAAAGTATGTTCCATATCCTACATGTTCCAATCAGCAAATTCGTCCACAAATCTTGTATCACAAAAAAATCTGAATAAAAATTTAGGACCGAATTTAAATTGCCAATCAATTTCAGTTATTCATTTGTGAAAATTATTATTTAACCCCAAGCCAAATTATAGATAGCTTTAGAGATATTTTACTTTTTGAGTATGTACAAAAGTGTCCAATGGAGCTTTAAGTGGCAGGACTCACTCGTCACAAAAAAATGTTCAACTCGAGCTTATGCAATTAAGGTCAAGTTCGACTCAATAAAATATAAGCTCAAACTCGATTTGCTTAAACTTTAATATAAATATTCATTAAAAACAAATTAATGTTAAACAAAAAAATATATAATTATTCATTTAATACTAAACCAACTAGCTAGAGATAGTCTCCATTCGTTATAAATATTCACTAATTTAAAAGAACATAATAATTAATTAAATATTAAACGAGTCAGCTCGTGAGCATATCGAGCCTTAAAATGACAGGCTCGAGCTTGGCTCGAACTCAATTATAACAAGCTCAAACCAAATATTTAACTAACCAAACTTAAGCCGCTAGTTTACAGCCCTACTTCTGAGACATTGACCACGAGCCTCAAAACCTTTAGAAACTTTTTTCTTCTCAAAACCAATTGTTGGGATTGAAGAAAACGCATAAGATAAGTAAAGGAGCGAACGAGAACATGATTGTTCACATAGACAACTAAACATCAGTGTCATAATTGTTCTGTTATGGAACCAGTCCTAGTGAAACGCAGTATCGATCAATTAACAGGAAGACATGTTTGTTTCTAAGTAAAATATTGTCACCGCTACTCTAGCCATTAGCATGCTCCACTCAGCCATCCTTCAAATTTCTTCAGCGGGCCTCGTACTGGACAACTGCAACAACAACCAACATATTAACATTAAATCACAGAGAGGCAACGAGCGGCTAAACTCAACCCAACACTTAAAATAAGGATGGTATATAAGGGGGAAACCATATTGCAAATCAACAGTCACTATTGCTGCTGCATGTAATATGTGGTATCCTTAGTAGTAATGCTGTGAGAATACAGCTACTTAGTATATAATTAATCCGAGTGTGCAATTTCAGATCAATGGACACAAACTTGAAGCTGCGTAATTTTGCAGAGAATGTTTAGACATAAAATAGCAAATTGCGTGATCCTACTATCTGATATAAACACTTAGTCATGTCAAAGTGGACTGACAGCAAGATTAGGGTACCAACAAATACCACACCTACAGATCACTTAATCCACGTAAACGTAACTAACCATACCAAGACCCTCAAGAGGAAATAAAACCTGTTGACATCTCTGAGTGTTTGTGCAATACAACTCGAATATAGTTAACTTGAAGAGCCCTATTCACAATGTTCTAAAACGCTGAATCGAGACAAAAAATCAGGAGTTTTGAGAACCCGGGTAGATATCAGAAAACTTGTTTGTATTAAATAATATTATATGTAAATATATTCATATATAATTCACATGAAAGGCAAAAAACTACAATATTTTAGTAAAACAAGATACTTTCAAGCAACTATATAAGATAAACCAAAAGCATATATTACAGAACAATTTCGAATCATATGTAAAATATAAAAATAAAATTTGACCAGCTTCTTTAATCAAGCAAGAACTCGGTAAAATTGAACTGCCTAGAACGAGTTTTAAAACTCGATCAACGCGACGATAGATTGCATGTCATAACTAGGCTTGTAGGATTCAGGAAAACGATTAAAGGGAATCACAATTGTGAGTAAGTTTCAAGTTACACAAATTCAATACTAATACATATTCAAATCCAAGTATCATCATCAATATCAATATCAATACCAGCTATATCAAATTGAAGTGAACATGAAACATGTATAGAACAGATTTAGGTTGAAATCGCTTACTTCGGCGAGTTCGCTTCTTGTACAAGATACGGTAACCACAATCACGGCACTGAATCACATCACCAGGCTTCAGAATGTTCTCCTGGCCGCACTCTACACCACATAATCATATACGTTGCACAATACAAGACAGTTCAGCCCTTGTTCTGTTTGGCACGCGAGAAAATAAAAACCCATACCTCCGCAGATGTATCCCACTGGTTCAGGTTGAGGATCCATGAAAGCTTCTCTTTCTTCCTCTTTCTCTCTTCCTGCTTGTTGCTGAGACCAAGTGACGAACTGAGACTCAGTTAGGGTTTTGAAGCGATTTAGTGAGACGATGGCAATAAATAGAGGAGCTTCTGGGTCGTTTCTGCTCAGAACCGAATCGGGCCGATTCGGTCCGGTTCGGCCGACTTCTAGGCTGAATCATGTCTTTTTTTTTACTTCACGGATTGTTGGGGAGAATTTGGGCTTCTGCCAAGTTGGAGCACCTCGTGAGAAGGCTCGTATATACGTTAGAGCCCACTATTGACCCAAAAGATTAGTCTAGTGGGTCTTGAGTTTGAGGTTTCTTTGGAGTCTGGAGTGGACTCTAATGTGTACATGAACTTTAGGTTAAGTTCTCCCAACAATTGGTATTATATGTCAGATTCAGTGGACTGTCTCCTGGTCGGCATGTCAGAGTATTCCCCTGAGGGCGGTAACACTTGGAAACCATAATCACACACTCATTGAGATGGGTTCAGATAGGATGATGGACTCGTGAGGGATTAGGTCGAACCGGTGAGGACGGTTTGGTTTATGGGGAGCTGGCCCAATGTGACGAGGGATCAATGTAGAGGGGAAGATTGTTGAACTATGTACTTGAGCCAATGTCTCACATTAGAAATGTGTGAGGTAAAATGATAATTGTATACACATTATAGTCAAGACCGACTAAACTATTATTTTTGGTCAATAGTGGGCTCTAATGTGTATACAAGTCTTTTTATGAGGTGCTTCTTCTCGGTAAAGGCTTAGATTCTCCTCCACACAAACTGAAGATAAATTTTAAAGTGAAAGTATGTCGAATCAAATGTATTTTTATCAATATCCTTAATCTCTAATTAATATTTATTCGTGCTTACTTCAAACTCTTATAATCAATCACCGTTCAAATATGGTTCTTATAAGTTATGATAATCGGTTAATTAAATGAACCAAACCAAAATGATATAAACTATAAAGCATAACTTCCCATTTCCAATATCTGTCTATAACTACAATCTATAGTTTAGTGTTGTATTGAAATTCAAATGTCTTTTATTTCACGATGTTCGATTCAGACTAAAAACAAAATCCGAAATATGAAATAGAACGAAGTGATAAATTGTACAATTAGTCTGAAAATAAAGGCCGAAAGGATTAATTGCGTCCACATGTCGGGCCTGAAATGAAAGCTTTCCGCATTACTGTTCAGCCTAATTATAATCGAATAACCACATGATTATCGTGTTGATTATAATTAGAGAGTTCAACATCAACATCGGAATATGTTCAAAATAATTTTTAATACAATTCGGCCCGGGTTTTGAAAACATGTTTTCCTCTATCCAACAAAGTATGGGTGTGAGTGACAACTTTGAGAATTTTTCTTATAAATACCATGTCCACTTGAGACTGAATTAGATCAAGGAAAACTTGTTCCAAACCTTATTGTTGTTGTTATGAAAATTCGGGGTGGGAGCAGTTGTTACGAGTGATAAAGTTCAATTTGGTTATAATCGAGCTCAAAAGTAATTTCAAATCAAGGTTAAACTTGTTGAATGAATGGACCAAAATTTAAACACTTGGTAGACATGTGAACCAACTCATTTATAACTAATATTATATATTTTATTTAACATATCACATGTATAATTTAAACTGACATGATCGTAAAAGCAAAGAGAACATAAAATATTTATTTAAATATAATTTCGGCCATAGAGTGATGTTTTAGTCTTTTCATAATTAATTTAAAAATAAAAAATTATTTCAATCGAGCATGGTCAGTGACGATGATAATTAACGAAAATAATTACATGTTCACAATTAATGAAAACTGGTAATTTATTACATAATTTTAATCCAGCTCTTGTTCTCCGTTTGGACCATTTGTTTTTTTTTTGAAAGCAATGACCATTTATTAATCATCCTCAATAAATCTTGGGATAATGATACTTTGTTACACCTAACTATCGTGAAATGACACATTCATATTCTAATTATTTTTTTTTCTTTTTCAGTATCCTAATTATTTTTTTTGTGACAACCTATGTTAAAATAACTAAAATACCCCTGATTTAAGAAATCAGAATAAAACTAGTTCAATTTGATTTATCAAACTAGATTTGAAATTGTTCAAATTTAATTTTAGATTTGGGGGCATAATTGTAATTGCATCTTAAATATAAACTAAATTGAACCAGAGATAAACAAAATTGAATCAATTCAATTTATGATTTCTTAAGCCAAAGATAATTTAGGTATTTTAGGCATTTTAGAGGTAGGTTGTCACAAAAAAAATTGTCGAGGTACTAAAAAAGAAAAAAAAGTAGTTAAAATATAAAAGTGTCATTTCGGTATAGTTAGGTGTAAGAAATTGTCATCATCCCATAAATCTTCAAATTGCTGAATGAAAAAAAAACGAAAGTTGAGTAGAATTGTCAAAAACTTTTATAAGTTTAGGGTACCGAAATGAAAATACTATGTAATTGAAGGCAGCAATTGAAAATTTCCATCGTTCCTTCTTGGAGAAGGAAATATACTGTTGAATAAAGAAGGCCACAAAGTTGTCGGGTACGCTTAAAACGACGTCGTTTTATCACACGGACACTTCCAGAGCCTCGTGCTGCGACGCGAATCGACGCTCATTGGCCATTGCTTTAAGGGCTCCAGATTTTGGCGACGGCACAGCTCGAGCTCTACGCCATTTTCTTCTGGTTCGCATTGCTTCTTCATCGGTAAGCTTTCCGTCTCCTAGGGTTTGCGATTCACATAACCATAGCGCTTGTTTGTTTCAATCCGTGGACTAGAAATGTAGAGTATCTGTTTCTGTATTGTGTTTGTTTTAACCTGTGCACGCTAGGTGTTCGACGAAATTACTGCTGAGCTATTGAGTTTCTAAGTTTTGTTGATGGTAGAGATTTGGAAGAATATAGATGAAAATCATGAAATGGGTTTGGATTCTCGTGTTTAATGTGTTGTCTCGAGCTTGACTGTAGAAAATCTGGGGTTTTAGGCTTTTGTTTTGGCTTTAGTTGGTGTGTTAGCTTCTTTTGGCTGAGAGATGAACTTGGTGTGTAGTAGCATCTTGATTTGATTGTGAATGTGATGATTATTCATGGGTAGATTTTTTTTTTCTTTCCATTTGGTGGGGTTTTTGGATTATAATTGATGCTATTGTTGTTGTGAAGTAGATGTCTCTGTATATTGGCAAGCTATCGCACCAGACTCGGAGAGATGCTTTGGAGCGCGCGTTCGCTAGGTTTGGGCGATGCGAAGTACGGATGAAAGACGGATTTGGGTTTGTGGATTATGACTTCCCTCCAAATGCAGGGAAAGCCTTGAGAGCATTTGAGGGAAGGACCATTTGTGGCGAGCGGTTGACTATTTCGTGGTCAAACAAGCAACCTCGAGAACTTCCCAGATTTGCAAGAGGTGGTGGTAGAAGTTACGGGACACAGCGTGGAAGGAATTTGCCGAGAGGAGGTGGGTATGGTCGGCGGGAGGATAAGATGAACATGAATAGACTTGATAACGATGGCCGAAGGGTTGGTTCCGGTGACATGTTTCAAGACAAAGAAAACGACAACAGGGAGAAGCATCGTGAGTTGAGGGAAAGTTTGCCTAATGAAGGGGGTTGTGTTGAACCTGCCACAGTGGACTATGGTAGATGGGGTGATCAAGTTCGTGACACGTCAAATGATCACAAATCTGAAAATAAACTGGAATTTGAAAGATACGAACCACACCACGGTTATGAAAGGAAAAATGGATATGAGAACAGTCTGAAAGCTGGTTGGTCTCCTTCCCCGGGAAGTCCCCAAGAGAAAATAGAAAGGGTGGAGGTTGGTGAAAGAACTCTGGGTCATTCGAATGATTCGAAAGTCAAGGCACGCTGCTATAACTGTGGGGATATAGGTCACAAAAAGCTAAATTGTCCTAGAGGAATTCCTTCGCCCAGAAAGTTCACTAGGTTTGATCGTGGGCGAAATGGTGAAACGATCAAAGAAGGTATAGGTGAGGGAAACCGTGAAAGATATGAGCCCAATCCACAGGGAGAGGTGCAATCAGGTAAGGATTCATCTATGAAGTCCCATGGAAAGGACGGAGAAGCTTATGGTGCAAGAAAGCCTGAAATACTGCTAAATAGTGGAAGCCCTCCCACAAGAGAGAAAAATGGCAGTGTCTGGAGGAAGGACTACAAAGGGAAGAAGAGGAGTAGAAATGAAAATATAATATCTAAAGAACATAGTTCAAAGAGAGCACGGAGTTCAGTTTCTTCTCCTCTCCAATCTGATCACACTGCATCCAGATCACACTCAGGTTCTCAATCAACTAAGTCCGAGCGAAGAAACTCCAGTTCTAGATCGAGATCAAGATCAGCATCTTATAGAGCTTGTTCCCTATCTTCAAATTCAAGGTGGAGTTCAAAGTCACAACGCTCTAGATCCACAAGTCCTAAGTCCAGGTCAAGGTATAGATTTCACCCATCTTTGTCTGCTTCAGTTGGTCCGTCTTCACCATCCCCTCCAAATGAGACACAGTTGGGTGATGCTACTGCTGAATCTGGGAAGATATCAATCACAAAAGGGGAGCTTGGAGAAGGAAATATGGGGTCACATAGTGCTAATGTGAACAGTATGGTGGTTTCAGTGGATGATGAAAATGCATTATCCTCCTTCAACATGGAAGATGATATTAGGAAGGAGAAAGGAAAATTGGGGTCACGTAGTGCTAATGTGAATGGTACGGCTGTTGCAACTAATGATGAAAAAGCATTATCATCCCCCGACACGGAAGATGATATTAGGAAGGAGCAGTCTCTGCAACGGATGTCTGGGTCACCAGTTGAAGTGGCAAATCCTTGCACGCCACATTTGGATAAAGGTGTTCTTTCCAACGGGAGTTTGTCTTCATCTAGTCTTGAGGAGACCGGGGAACTTCCAGTTTCAGGTACATTGGCGAAGGAGCATATGCTGACACCATTTAAGAAACCGGATTCTGGAGCTCCTTTAAGTTCACGAGCTTGCAACTTAATGAGCATATCTGCAGAGGAGTTGAACAAGGTTCTGAAACATTATGGGCTGGCACTTCCAAAGCAAGATGAAAGGCATCTATCTGCAGAAGATTATTTTGGTTCTTCACGCCTGTGGCCTTGGGAAATTATCTATTACAGGAGACTGAAGAAAGGCCCTATTTCAAATGAGAACTACGCCAGGCGGCTTGCTCAGAATAGAGAATTTGGTATTATGGATAAGTATGTACGAAGCAGTAGTGGTTGGGGAGAACTGTATCAAAATAGCACTGTATAAGTTGCTTGTTGCCTGTTGGTATGCCAAGACAGCTTCTGCCCTTATCAAAACTGAATATCACCAGCTTTTGAAACTTGAATGTTTAGAATGCACAAACAAAATGTATTTTGGATTTCTCAAGGGGAATTTATAACAGGTAATTTTGCAGTCTTTTATATATAAATGTAGTCCCGCTCCAAATATGGAATCTGTTTCATTTCAGTTCAGTGCTATTAATTATTTGCAATCTGATAAATATTCCTGAATTATTGTGCTTTCTTTCTGCGCTAAAGTGTAAACCTTCATGCTAATTCATATTAATATTACCACACGCCTGCAAATTAAAGACTGAGCCCAAAGGAACCCTTTTAGGTTCTGCAGTCTTGTAAGTGCATACGCAAAAATGTAAAAGATTTTTGTAGTCCTCTAGCTTTGGCTCTGAACAGGACTTTGTTTTGATCTGAGTAAGCCGAAGTAGATACTCGGGGAAAATTCAGTTAACCTGGCCTAGTTCTAGTCCCACACACAGGCTCCATATTATTTTATTCTAAATTTGAAAAAAAGTTTTCAAGCCCACTCTTGATGATGCTTGGAACCTTTAGCTATTTCATGTTCAAGGGGTTCACCTCAGTTGCAGGGAGAAAACAACTATGCAAGAAATGAGGATTGTAGACAGTATAAGCCATGAGGTCCTGAAGTCTGTATGATACAGGAAATTAGTGATGCCAAAACATTGGAACTATTCTAGGTAATTTTATTCATAAGGTTTTCATAAATAGAAATGAATTTATGACTCAATTATCGGTGTTGTATGGAGATTTTTCATGATCATACGGTTGAAGGTATCTGCTCTTGTTTGTCTAACTAAAGTTAATTATAGATTGCAATAATGCCCAAACGGCCAAACTGGTTTTCCTTATTACTGCTTGTATCAGAAAAAAGTTTGTACACGAGACGTTTCTGTTTCTGGTGTCGTATTGCGGGCAAGCATTTTAATGCAGAAAATGAGGGATAAAAAGGTATATGGTCGAACTATCTGATCTGAATTTGCATTTAAAGTTCTAATTAGCCGAAAATTTATATGTATGTATTTAATCGTGGGAGTCAGATGGCTTTATATGTCCTGAGAACCATCAGATATTTGCTTGCTCCCACATAGTTGATTAACGAAATGGATTAAGTTTGATACTATCACGGAGCAAGCATTGTATTTTTGGTTGATGTATTAGTTTGTTCAGTAATGAAGAATTCTACGTGATTCCTTTTATTTGCAGGTTGTCTGCGTGATGCGGAGAAATAAAGGCAAATTGTCCTCATATCATTTGTTTGGTTTCTCCTCTCCGTAATCTTCTAACATTTGAGTTCTTTTTTCCCGTTTCCTGTACTGCTTGACTTCAAGAGATTGAGACTTCCAAATCACTAGAAACATATTTGGGATTTCATTATTTTGGAATTTTGTCACCCGCACATACACAATCTGTGCGAATATTTCGAAGCAAAAAAATCCTAATCATTAAATTCAGTTGATCATTGTGTTAATTTTATATCTTTCACATTTTGGTTGTCCTTGTGATATATAAAAATGGAAAAAGGTGGGAAAGGAAGCATGTGTTTAGCACCGCCTAAATAGTTGTATTGATCAATCGAATTAGTAGTATTTAAGACACAGACACACATAAAACATATGCACACATGGTGATGAAAAGTACGGTCATCGCCTTGCCACTGTTATGCCCAAGTGGCATGCCATATTTTGTCTGTGAATTTGGCTCATTATGTGGTAATGGTTCGCTTTCAGTGTCTGGTAGTATTATATGAACCATGAAGATAAAAGGGAAGATTCTTACCTCATAGCAACAAAAGATGGATGTGACATGATTTGATTTGTTTTGTAATTATGTTCGATAACCCGTTATTGAAATGGATGGTTTCTCCTTTCTTACAAGCTTTCTTGTTAAGTTTGCAGCACTCCCTTTTATGGAAATTATATTTAGAAACTTACCTTTTGTTTAAAACTGTTGATACACATATGCAGTGCTCTTACACCCAATATTCATTTCATGCAACTTCTATATTGCTTGCCAAACAAGGCAAAACAGCTGTTTAATCATTCTTTCGTTTTTTTTTCACGCAGCTAACTGCAACAGTGTAACTGGGACATCCAACGGCTGCACGCCCGTTATTTGGATTTTTTATTCAGCTAATTTCTACAAAATCCTAGCAAAACATATGGTTTTGTTTCACTTATATCATTAACGTGAGTAATGTCATCATTTATGTTCCCTGTGCATTTCAATGTGAAAATTTTAAAAGACTGCATGTGTATGAGTTAAGGAATAGGTCCGAAAGGGAAAGAGTAAAATTCCCAAATTGAAGGGTAGTGGCGGTAGAGAGACCTAAATAGAGAATGAAAACATTTAAAGGTTGGAACCAAGAATAGGGGCCAATGGGTGGAATTAAATTTGTATTTATCATCTGAGTTTAACACCTTCCTCATGCCTTCATTATTCTCAACTGTCTCAATTACTCTTTGCATTTATTTGTTTTAATGGCCTTTCAATCTTTTAAGTACTATACTGAACCACCCATCCTTATTTACCATTTAACCTCTCCCTATTTTCCCCAACTGGCAATGCTACTCCATCATACATAATAGTGAAAAACTGCTAAATATGACCCTAGTTTGACTTTCATGGATGCTGGTGTGTGTATGTATGTATGTATCTGTTTTGTGGGTGGACAATAAACATGAGTTCTTGTTCTTGTCTGGTTTAGGTGGTCCATGTGATGGGGTCATCATGTTATATTAGCTCCTCGGCCAGGAGTGGACCCGAGTTCATAACATATTGCAGAAGAAGACATCACCCATGGTCATGTACCAGGTAAAATTCATTGATTTTCCAGAATCACTGCTCGTGGTGCGCGCGACATATAGTATCAGAACCAGAAATAAGAAAGCGGGGAGTTGCATAACAAAACCAGATGAGTAGAATTACACAGTTAAGAAAGCGGGAGTTGTATAACAAAACCAGATAAGTAGAGTTACACAGTTAATTACCTAACAATTTTTAGCAACAGAACTACTACTGTTGGTAGCTGCTAAATGCCCCATGTAGCTGTCCTATGATCAGATAAAGGCTAAATAAAAAGTCGGGTTATTTGCATTCCACTCAGTGTTCTAAAAAACACCAGGCGCTAGCCGGGTAGAGAATCAGATCAGTCGGGGATTTTTAGGACACTGATCTTAATTGTGAACCGTGCTTTTTTGGGGTTTTTAATGATATGGTAAGGGAAAGGGTAGAAAGTGGAATGCAAATAACACAGTCTAATGCCGAAAAGGAAGGAAATATAGATACTAGAAAACTAAGTCCTCCTAGAAACCGACGATGCATTGTTGAGACAGACAGAGACGATTCTAGGTCCTCCTCGTCCTCATGGGTGTGTTGTCGTGTAGGAAATCGAGCAGCACGGTGCTCTTGCAGCGCGGGCACTTGGGGTCTCCCTCGGAAAGCATGACGTACATGAGGCAGTTGGGGCAGCCGACCAGTAACATTGAAGTGGCCTCGGGGCTGCTGGAGTATCCCAGGTTGCCCTCCTGGCTCATCTCCGAGGAGACGCACGAGCTGGGCGGGGAGGTCGGGGACACGGTGGCTGACCTGCTCGGGGACTCCTCCCGCAGCAGGTTCGGCCTTGGCGCCGGCGGCGAGAGGTGGAGCTTCAGGTCAAGCTTGGGGGGGACGCTTCCGTGTCGCCTGCTCATTGTACCTGAAACAGAACAGAACAATATAATGTTTACAAGGTCTTAGAATAATAACATAGTTGTTGAGAATTGGACTGTGATGGACTGTCAAGTGTGTGTGTTATTATATTATTATTACCTGTAAATTGTAATTGACTGAGGAATGAAGTGAGTTTTGAGACTTAAGCTGCTGCAACAGAGATTGGTTGTGGTTGTTGCAGCATGAAGCTGGTCTTTGTTTTGGGTTTGGTGGTGGGTTTGTGGGTTTTGAGGGCATTATATATATAAAGACTGGATTGGAGAAATGGGTTTTTTTTCTTTTTTTTTTAAAGCTTGATTCAATTATGGAGGAGAGGTGGAAGGAGAGAGAGAGGCCATGAAATGGTATTAAATTTGCAGTAAATATGGTCATTACTAATTTGAAAGGAGGCTTTCATTCATTGCTTATGGCTGTAAATAGGGCCACTATATCAATAAATCGAATCTTTAAATACTTGGTTGAACTGAATAAAATTTGAGATTAGGGAGAATTCGGAGGGGTGAAAAATAAGGAGATATGAATTCAGAAAGAAACTGACTGATAAAACTCGTTTCGTATTAAATAAATATTATATAATATATGATTTAATAAAAACTAAAAACAACAATATTAGTAAAATAAGTTAACAGTTTTATAATTTATATAACAATTTCAAAACATAAGTAAAAAAAATATTAATTAACTTTGGTTAGGTTTGACAAAGTGAACACTCGATAAAATTGAACTACCGGAAATGAATTCTAAAAGTCGACCTGCTCAATTTTACGGAACTCTCGAGGAGAAATTAGGGAGAACTCACGAGTTTAAGAATGTTGAGTAAGGTTATATTTGTTTAATAAATGAGACGAATTCAAGCATATATAAATTTGAAATAAAACATTTTAATCACGACGGGTTTAGTAATCCTCATCTCTTATCCATCAAATTATGATATTGGATTTTCATCGAGTTTAGATTTTCTCTTTCTTTATATGCAAAATGATCGTGGGGTGGATTTATTTAGTAATACATATATCTTACTCTGTTAAATCGAAAATATTCAAATGTATGTCGAATTTAAGAATTCTTATTCTTACATAAAAAAATCATCTTAAATAGAGAAGCAGAGACTTAAATGGGAACAGTAAAAGATGTACTATACCATTAACACATAAGCAAAGCAAAGCAGCCCAATATATAGTTAATACACAGTAAAGAGGCCTCTCATCAAAATTAAATGATAAACAAAAAAGTAGAAATTAAATACCAACACTCTGAGAAAGGTACATAGGAAACACCAATTTATTCAATTGCATAACCAGGAATTAAAACACCAACAACCACAAATTTAAGAAGGCTATGTTGGGGGCACAATTTAATAACTGATAAATAATATATGAAACTTTAATTTCAATTCATGTTTAGGTGAATACATATTGAAAATATAAATCACTCCACATTTTATTCAATGTACACTATTTATCAGTCTTCCATATTTATATCTTTTACTATGTAGGCATAATAAAAACCCTGAAAAACATTTAAATAAAAAATTAAATGTTAATACACAAATGGGTCTTAAAAATTTATTTAAAAGAACTTTAATAATCAAAATTATTAATCATGTGTTGTTAACCTTGGAGATTAAAATAGTATACAAAAAAATGGGATGCTATGATGGTTTCCATTTATAGAATATTTCCTGTCCACGTGGCAGAGAATGGTTGTCTTGCTTTTCAAGATGTGCCACATATACATCAAAGACTTGCTAAAAATAGTAACTCTTTCAGGGAAAAAGAATAAAAAATTTGAGTTGTCACTTCAAATTTGCAAATAGTTAGCTCATAAATTGTCCCAAACAAAGGGTTGATTTGTAATAGTAGAAAATAGATAAGGGCAAAATGGGAAAAGTAAAGCTTCCTCCCAAACCAAGCCAGAACTAAATTGAAGAACTGAGGCATCTGGTAAATAATAAATTGTAAGGTGCAGTCAATTAATAAGGTATTAACTTAAGACTTTAATGAAAGCCAACCAATATTGATTTTTGTATTTATCTCATATATATACTTGTTTTAATATATTTCAAATTTATTCATATTAATCGATTGAATCGAAATACAAAGTTTCTTGTATATTATTAAACGCAGATTTGTACCAATTTTTGTATTCTCTTGTACAAATATAAGTGTTCTAAAAATCAGTAGGTGCTAGTCGTGCATATATGGTCTTTTAAAGACTGATCGGCGATTAAACAGAAAGTAAATTGAATTGAAAGATTAATCAGAAATTATAAAACATTAATCGGTGAGTAATAAAAAACTAATTGAGAATTAATCAGACAAGTCAGAGATTTTTAGAACACGTATAAATAGGGATGCATTCGGCTACAAACTAGGTTATAATGTGAAACGTTCGAACTGCATGGAGACCGTTTATATGGTGAGATTATCCCACCACACGACACATGTAAGAGAATTTATACCATGTTCATTCTGTGTTTATACCGTGTACGTAAGGATATTATGAGAATTTCCACCATGTTCATTTTGTGTTTATATCAATTTACACTCTGTTTACACCATATGTATACAATATTTATATCGTTTTTTTACACCAGACTGTACTCATATATGCACTCGTTTATACAATTTCTGATATGTTTATACCATATTCACAATATGTTTTTACCAATTTCATACCCTATTTATACCATGTTCATACACAAGTTAAAGTCTATTTATACGGTATAAACACCGAATGAAATGGTGTAAATTCCCATAATAACCTTATGTACACAATATAAACCACAAAATGAACGTGATGTAAATTCTCTGTCACGTGTTGTACACTAGTGTAATCCCACCAAATCATCAACCACAATTCAAGTTTGCACGTTTCACATAGGGGCATCAGTTTGTATCTAATTTCACCTCTTGATAAATATATACTCATTTTTTATAAATATTATTCAAATTTATTTACGTTCATCAGTTAAACTAAAATATAAAGTTTAACTATGTTTTTTCGTAGATGTCGACCGTATATCCTAAAAGGACAAGGAGATTGATGTGCATTGAATTGGGGAGATAGATATGCAGAGAAAAGAGTACAAGAGGCCTTTAAAGATGCAAAATGGTTTAAATTGAAAAGACCCATCAAAAAATGGGGCAAGATATAAATTAAAGTACCCTCCAAAATCAGAATGCAAAACCAGTTATAGAACTCAAAGCCCATAGGGTTCATGAAGTGACCGATCCCATCATTTTTAATTACAAATTCAGAATTCAATGTCGATACCAATAGCAATTGCTGGTGTAAATGAATGTGATTGAATTGATATTGAAATAATTTAATATTTGTAGCAACCACATTCCTTGAGACATTGATTCTCTTTTAGTAATAATAGTATTGAGATTTATGTATTGTTGTTTCTGTATTTATGATTTTTTTTTTGGGTGAGAGTCCCAATGTGACATTGAAGACATTTGTGAGTTTAGGGTTTACTTTTTATGGTGATGGGCATGAATGAGGTTTTTGGGATCATGATGAAGTATTTGTTAAGTATGTTATAGTCTACCCTCTACATTTATTTCGATAACGTTTAATAATGATTGAGTTATAGTTTTTGTTGAACTTAATTTTAACATGGTATCAAAACTCAGAATCATTGATATTGTTTCATTATTAAATGGAATAATTGTAAAAATATAGTGTACATTATTGACTTTTGTAAGGAGTATGCATGTGATATTTATCTAGAGCAGAAATCAAATACAAACCAGTGTAGAAATACAAACTGTTCGAACAAGTAGAACTTGATTGTGAACTGGTAGAATCACGGTATTCACTTAACACAATATGGAACCCCGACCTCCTCGTTATACCTCTCCCCTAACAGAGTTCACTTATTGGGTATAGTATGGAACCAGTTTACTTGTTGCACCTCTCCCCCAACAAGATTCATTTATAGGGTATAATATGAAATTCGACTACCTCATTACAGTCGGGTAACTCGTAACAGTATTTGGAACCGGTGTAAACTCGATAGAACATGATATACATATGGTAGAACTTGAGTGTGAAACGTAGAAACACGTAATCAACTGGTAGAAAGTCGCTGCCACGTGGCACACGCTGACAACGACCGGGTCAACGATGGTCCGGGCTGATTATGACAGCCAGTAGGCTGTCATAAACAGGCAGAACTCTAGCTAACTCGGTTCCCCCCTCGTCATAGTCGGGGACCTAGTTATATATTTCTCCCAAAATCATTGTACACATCAGTACAGTCTGGTGTAAACCTGGTAGAACACGTTATACATATACTAGAACTTGAGTGTGAAAGGTGGAAACACGAAATGAATTAGTAAAAAGTCGATGTCACGTGTCACGCGCTGGTATAATCTCGCAAGATGAACACCTCCCAACAAATTTGGACGGTTTGTATTTTTACCCCGATTTATAATAAACGAAATACAGAAGTGTTTGTAGTAAAAATCTGATATTACACCACTAGTTTTTATAATTTTATTATACATCAGTTGATATGTTATTGATTTGAGCTGTTATAAGTGAAAATATATGATATTAAAAGAATGTATGGTGGCTCTTTATTTACAGGGTATATTTGTGACACGCTTATTTTCTGTTCAGGGTACCCTACACCCATACCCTACCTACATTTACAAAATCTTCCAAATAGTAATTATGTGCTTTTGAATCAATTACAGCGCAGACATAATTCATTTTTCAAATTTATACCATTCAATTTAAGGTACATTAATACATACACATTTTCACTTTCATTTTATTTAATATACTCAACCATCGAGTTTGTTAGATAAGATTCGAATTGAGATGATTATTCGTTATGGTTATAACCTTTTATTTATTTATTTATTATTTAATGTGTTTAATAATTTTAAATAATATTTGGTAATATTATATTGGTCGTAGCAATCACTAAATTAGCAATAGCACTGTAGATGAAGGCTATGGCTATTAAGAGCCTCAAATAGTAGTTGAAAATTTTGAAGGTATAATTTCTTTTTGCTGATTCTTCATTTATTTTTAAGTCAAATCTCTTATTCTGGACAAATTGTTGCTTTAATTTAATGTCATTTTTTTAATTATTTTTTTTGTATTTACATGAACTCGAAATTTTAAGTGTAATTATGTTATCTGAGCTATTTCATACATAATTTGGTAGTTTGTTGCTCTTTTTAAATATGTGTATGTATCATTGATGTTGTGTTTGCTCATCTTTAGTGAAATTTATATTAATTTATACAACTTTGTATTCTAAAAAGCGACTAGTATTGAGTTGGGTTGATAGAATTTTGAGAATTAATTGTGAATTTTTAAAATATCGATGCAAATTAACATGTATGAATATTCTTTAAAATCAAAGGAACCTAGGGTTTCGAACTATACACGTAGGAACAACGTGTAAAATAAATTGTTTCTAACAAAAATCATGCAAAATAAATTGAAATGATGCACATATACAATTATTACATAAAACAACAAATAGCCTGTCTGTTTGTGGGGGTATAAATCAAATATCAAAATTTAATATTATGTTAGGGTATAAATCAAATATCAAAATTTAATATTATGTTAAAGTTCGACTAAATTAAAATTTTAAATAAATTATTATTGAAATATGTCTTGAATTAAGACTTAACTCATGTTTACTAGGGTCCAAGGCCAGACCCTTGGTAAGGATTCAATAGCGCAATTTGGCCTTAATAACGATGATCAAAGGCAAGGATCCAAGGAAGATGTCCCAATATAAGTGACCGCCGAAAAATGTATGTTATATATGTTTGAACTTTGATATTCTGGTTAAAGCCTAATTTGTGTCGGCTATTCAATTTTATTTTATCGTTTTCTTTACTTATTAGAATCTAAGTATACTAGTATAAATTTTACATGTGTTACTTAACCGAACTATTGAGTCATAATATTTTGAAATCTTCAATAATAATTTGTTTTCTAGGTTTGTTAATGTAGTCACCACATTGTTGGCATACTGTTAAATATAATGGGTGTTCATTTTGAACATGAAATTTATCCCAAATCAAAAATTAAGCCGAATTGTACATTAAAATCTTTAAAAATGAATGGTTCATTTTTTGTTCTAGTTTTAGAGAACCATTGAATTGTGGTTCGAACGTCTACTATGTGACTCTTTCTCACGCATCACTCACTTCAATTCTTCTTACTATATCTAATATTAATAGATTTTAAGTTTCGATTGGATTGTATATTTTCGATTTCGAATGTATACTATCAATTCCGACTTAATAAAAAGCCCTATATGATTCTATTAGTAAGCTAGCTAGCCCTCTTATTTCTCAAAGGAAAGAGAG
>JAYMTP010001055.1:0-26719 GCA_036897365.1 Geranium brycei | reverse complement strand
ATGGGCAGATTTATGCAAACATATCGAATTAGGGGGTCTTGATTTTCTTAAGCTTCAATACGTCCTCATGGTGTCCTTTTGGGCTATTTGGGGGTACATATGACACGTGGATCTTGTTTTGGGGAGAGGAGTGGAGTAGATCATTTTATTTTGCATCTTTATTTGGGATGGTGTACTAGAGGTTTGTTTTAAGTGTTTTCAGGATGGTTCTTGTAACAGATTTGCAGAGACTCTCACCCCATTCAAGGTAGAGGTCGCGAGTTTGCAAGAGGCATTTCGTTGCGCTATTAATTATTATGTTCGTCGTTCTCGGAGTGATTATTGTAATGGATTTGCAGAGAGTCTCAACCCATCCGAAGTGGAAGCCGCGAGGTTGCAAGAGACATGTCTTTGCGCTATCTTTTATTTCGCTCGTTGTTCTTATAATTCTAAGGTTTGTGAATTAGGCAAGTTTGCTTTAACTAACAGTAGTTGAGACCATGGTGCGGGTCTGTTCCACCATCTGATACTTTGATTGTTGAGTGTAATGCCGAGTTAATTGCTTTATAATTTAATAATATATCACGTTTTTCTTTTAAAAAAAACTAATTTAACCCGGAAAAAACAATTGCCACTTGCCACTTGCCACTTAGAGTTTATCAATGGGACTGTGAGGGATAAGCACAAAGAAAGAGCTTCAGAACCTAAGAAACGACACCGTATAATATAGGAAAGGGATGATGTCACGCCACCATCTCCGTCTCTCTCTGTGACTGTATCGTCTTCTTCGATTCTGAGTCTCTCCGATGATTCATCAATATATACACAAACCCTGTATGTCTCTTTTTTCGATTCGATCTCAAATCATCCCTCTATCTATACATACACTTGTAAGCATACATCACATTGTGCCCTCATCATCAGTATTCTAGGTTTACATGCCCAGTATCCCCAATTTCATGCTTCAGTCACCATTTTCGTATCTGGGTTTGGTTCCTTCTTCATAGATAAGCTCTGTTGCTACTTGGTGAGCTTGTTCGATTCAGGTAGATTATGGTGACTTTGCTTGTTTTGGTGCATGTTATTGTGTTTTGGTTGCTCTTATAGAAGGAACATTGTGTTCTAAAAATCCCCGACTTGTCCGATTAGTCCCCAATTAATCCTATGTTAATTCCGGATTAGTCCCCAGAAGACCCTCTCCGCACGTCTAGGGCCTAGCGATTTTTAGAACATTGTTATTATTGTGTAATTAAAAATGGAAGATATTGTGATTAAGTTGGAGCTCATAATTTGGGTTGGCTAAGAATTTAGCTTACTTTTGGCCTTTGGGGATGATGGGACTGTGCAAGTAGTTGTTCTCTGAGATAGAGATATGGGAATCACTAATCAGTCCAGATTGAAGGATAAATCGAATTTATTGATGTCTTATTTTTTGTAATTTTAATTAGTTGCTGGGGGATAGGGAATGAGTAGTGTATATAAGTTCAAGTTGAGAAGTGCCCTTTTCATTTTGCTGTAAAAGAAGAGAGAGTATGTTTCTGCCTCGTGACAGTATTTGGTTGGTATTGTGCATTATCTAAATGACAAATACCAGCTAAACCCCACCAATAATGCGATAACTAAGTGAGATTGAATAAGGTTTAAGGTATGATAATCTATTACATGCTGATGAACTACTGAACCCTAGAAATGACAAACAAGTTAGTTATTGTGCAGAATTATCAGCTAAAGCCCGTCAATAACGCTATAAATAAGATTTGAGTACGGTATAACAGGATAATAATTTTATTACATGCTGATATAAAAGGAACCCTGGAAATTTCAATAGGGTTATGAGGTTGTCATTGTCATGATTTTTTTGCTAGAATTTTAGTACATTCATTGGAGTGCTTTGGGTCATTTTAACTGTCCGGAAGAAATAGATGAAAGATACCCTATTTTCGTTCTAACTATCCCGTTCAATCAGTTTTTGCATTTATTATGGTCAGTTTGAAAATTTGATTGGTGAAGTAACTAGGGCCCGGACCAATATCTGTATTTTATTTTCTGTAATCTTAAATCTCTTAAGTGAGGTCATGATGCTCTATTTTGTGTTTTGAGTTGGAAATAGTAAGGCAATATCATATGAATGAACTCTGAGTGCTGTCAAAAGCTTTCCAAGCATCATATTTGGTTCTTATCTATTACATTGTTTCTGATATTTGGTGATAAGAAAGAAAAAAAGAGGAAAAGAGGGTTATATTAATATAGTTCATCTTTGTCAACATGGTAACTTCCTGATTACGTGATAGAATTACACTGGAAGTCTCGACACATATGCTTCTTCCTGAATTAGAGATGAAACTTTCTTCCAGTATTTTGTGGGTATGTCCTATCTAGTTATTGTCTTACATTTATTAAGGAGCTGCCATGCTGGGCATGTATGTGTTCTGGTTTCCTCGCATTAACTATACGTCGTGGTGCTATTTTTGGTATTCATCTCCTCAGTAAACAAATATGTTTTGCCTCGCTGCTTAAAGTTTGACTTGATTCATTTGCTTCCTTTTATTGGAAACAGAAAGTCTACCAGCTAGGAAGCTGGAAGATTTCAGATAGTTATAAATATTGTAATTTGAGGAACAGCTGAAACCCATTATTTTTCAACGATTGCTCTGTGATTGTAAGATGGATAGCGGTGGACAACACAAAAATGGGAGACATCAGATGGAATATTACAGGGGATCACACCCTCCGGTAATAAAAAACATTTAACCTATGTTTTTTCTGTTGTTTATGCATGCAATTTCACATCCATTTTAATAAAACATGGATGAAATGTGCAGTGGAACATGATTTCCCAACATCAAGGAAACGAGCAAAATGCTTTAGCCATGAATAGGAAAATAATGTCCATCATTGCTGAGAAGGATGCTGCCATTGACGAGCGGAATCTAGCACTGGCTGAAAAAAAGGAAGCCCTGGCTGCACGAGACGTAGCTATCATGCAACGAGAAAAAGCACACGCAGAGCGAGATCAAGCTTTATTAGAACGAGACAATGCCCTAGCTGTACTTCAGTATCAGGAAAGTTCCATCAACTTCCCATCGGGGAGTGGAATGCAACGGGGAGTAAAGCGCACGCACCTTCCCTCAACTTGCGTCACTGACATGGATAAGATTTCAAATTACACAGGAGAAGGGCATATAGTCGATGCTTTCCCTGAATCAGCCAAGTCGAGGAAGAGAAAGAAACCAAAGGAGAGCAAGGCCTCTCTATTCAAATCACCGCGAAAGGTGAAGAAAATAGGGGAAGATTTGAATGAGCAGGTCCTTTCTGACGGGAAGAAGTACACGTCAGAAAGGGAGAGCCAAGCCGTGGGCTTGAACCTGATCGCTTTCGATGAGGCCACCATGCCAGGACCCGTTTGCTCATGTACTGGAGTACCCCGGCAGTGCTACAAGTGGGGACATGGTGGGTGGCAGTCGTCTTGTTGCACCACCACAATGTCGGAATACCCATTACCACAAATGCCAAACAAGCGCCATGCCCGCGTGGGTGGCCGAAAGATGAGCGGGAGTGTCTTCACAAGGTTGCTCAGCTGGCTGGCGGCAGGAGGCCACGACCCGTCACTTCCACTGGATCTAAAAGACTACTGGGCCAGACACGGAACAAACCGCTACATAACTATCAAGTAGCAGCATCTGCAGGTCCGGCAAGATCAATTACGCTCTCCATTCTCTCCCTCTTTGTATGTGACTTTCATGAAATGTAGTTGAGCTGTGTGAAAGCATACGAGCATTGTGATGGAATGGCATTTTCCCATGCGCCTCCATGGAAGGGGATTTTTGTAAACTACTGCTGTATATAAATATGGCAGTATATTCTTTTTGCATCTCATCTCTTAACACTTTTTGCGTTGTGAAGTAGAATCTCATTCTCTTTAGACATTGTTAAGAAAAAAGATAGAAAAGAGTGATGCATTTGGGTAATTTTTTGTTTGTTTTGTAAAATGACAAGAAATTGTTGTATACTATCACATTTTTGCAAGAGAGTGTCGTGTACTTTGTTAATGACAAAAATGTATCCTGAATTTTAATTTTTTGTGCAAAATGTCTGTACTTGTACAAAAATGACAAAATTGCCCGTGAAATTAAGAATTAAATTAAAAAAAATTGACCGCACAAATTTTAGTTGAATGACATTTTCAGAAAAAACTTATAAATATTTATTTAAAAAATAAGAATTGTTTATGTTAAGGGCAATTTTGTCATTTACCCATATTTTGCACAGAAAAATCAAAGTTCATGACACATTTTTTCCATTAACAAAGTACACAACACTCTCTTGCAAAAGTGTGATGATATATCGCGGGTATTGCCATTTCCCCCTTCTTTTTTTACTGGCTTGGGATGAAGATTAGCATTCTGAAGCAAGAATCCTGAGCATGGATTGATTGAAAATGAAGATTGACATGTTCATTGGTTCTGCAGTTTTCTTTTATTGGTGTACCTAACTTGGAATATGAGATCAAGTAATATATGTTTAATTATTGTTCAATTGCTTGTTTGCTTGATGAATTAACAAGTGGATGGGTTTAGAATAAGAGATGGATAAGGCAGGCTTTGCACTTATTTTCTCATATTCTACAAGCAGCAACAACCATGTGCAATGTAATGAATTCAACAATTGTCCTGAATTTGTGCATTTGACTTTATGCTCTCCATACCCACCTTTCCCATTTCAAAGGTTTTGACTTTTATTTTGTGTTGTTCAGAATCTACATATTTCTACTTCAATAATGCAAGAAGACAATGGTAAGAGTTGACTGTCAATAATCACAATGAAGTTACAATTCATGTTTTTCAAAATTATCCCTCCCATTGTTTTATGAGTTTATATTTGTCTCCAAAGAGTTGGAATAAAATTAAAATAAATGTTCCATCCATTGCACCGGAAAAATCAAATAATAGACCACCCAGAAAAAGAAGGGTCGTATTTTGTTGTAAATTTACAACCTTTTACAATTACTATATACTTATCAACCATTTCCAATTATTTTTGTAATTTTCTTTAAATAATACATGAATACGAAGATTCAGCTCACAAGGTCAGAACCTAGAAAATGCATATTCAACCAACACATCAAAAACTAGAAAATGCATTTCAAGTATAACAATTGAATTTGGTGCAAAAATTATTTACATGAACATGACTAGAGCATAAATTGTATGCTAATAATGTATGTGTTTGGATCAAATCAAGAAATACTGATTGACTTGCCAACTCTATAACTCTTGATATTAAAAGCGAGAAAATTGAGATTAGGAAACAAAAAACTTGGTGCATAGACGAACCATATTTAATTTAGTTTTCTCTAATATCTCATTTCTTTTTTATTCAAAAAAAATATCATTAATTATGAACAAAAGTGAACCCAACGGAATAGTTTATCATATTTTTCCTCAATTCATACCCAAATTTCAAAGTCCAAAAACAACTACTAGAAATAATGTTAGATCATACTACTATCAATAAAAACCTCACACATTTTTTCACCCACTTATCTCCAGAGTCAAAACATATTCATGACAAATAAAGAAAATGTATTTAGTGGAGCAAAGAGTAGAAATTGCATTTGCATGATAATAGTAGCATTCCATACTGAAAATAGATTCATGTTTTTCTGATATAGCAAGAAAATACTTTAATACGCATTTGAATATTATTTTATGGCCAGTCATATTATAAAAAATGATTATTTTAAATAAAAAAGTCACTCAATATAAATATACATTTTCTGGTAAAATTTGTTCCATAGTCTTTATGTTGACCGGCACATTTTGGGTGAGGTAGGGCCTATAGGGTTATAAACAAGTCGATCTTTTAATAAGATGTTCGAATTTGATTCGTTTCGACTTAAGATGTTCGAATTTGATTCGTTTCGACTTTCTTATATTTGAGCTCGGAGGTGAACTCAAGCTCAAGGTTGAACTCGTTAATAATCGAGCCGGGCATGAACATGACCTTTTACAGCTCAACAATCTCACAAGCCAGCTCGTTTAATGTTTAATTATACATATATTTCAAATTTTTAATAAATATTTATAATACAATTAGTCGAGTTGAATCATGTTGAGCCTACCTTGAGTTTGATCTTGTAGTGTTTAGTGAGTTGTTGATTTTTATTGATATAAGTATAAATTTTAACTTTTAGATAAATATTTGTATTGAAAATTAAGAAAATAAAATCTGAGTCGAGCTCTCGACCTACTCTGTTTTTTTTCAACATAAATTCTAGTCTAGTCGCGTAAACTCGTTCAAATTAGAACAGAACTATTTTTTCACGAGACTTGACGAATTGAGGTTCGATTCGCCTCGTTTACTTTCAGAAAATAATTTTAAATTTGTTTGAAGGGGTATTTGTCCAAATGAGGGCGGAATGAAATTGAAATTAAGAACAAATTCAAATGGCACCGAAATGAAATCGATACAAGTGTTGTGTTCTTCGCGGATTAGAGAGAGAAACCAAAATTTGTACTCTTTCTTCGCTCTGTTTCTTCTCTTCTAGAGATAGAAAGTGCCGTCTTTAGAGAGAGAAACCCACAGAGCGGCTGCTCGATCGGCTTCGTCGTCTCCGCCGCGAAGAGCTCCATCATTACCACCAAATAGAGAGAGAGAGAGAGGCCATTGTCGCTCGATTGGGCACAAGGTACACAAAGCAGCTCAACTGTTTGTTTTATTGCCGCTGAGAATATTATTATTGGGTTTTTATATTTGATTGCTTTGTCTCCATTTTTGTCATGCTTTTGTTTCTTGCTTAATTTGTAGGATCTAATTGCTGTGTGTAGTTGTTGATGATTGGTTTTGTTGGAAGTGAACTGGGTTTAGTGTAAAGGTTGGCTCTTGGGAGATTTGCGGGGTTGTGGTTTTGGGGGTTTCACTGGCATTGAAGTACTGTAGAGTATCTGTATCTGTATATCTATATAATTGGTATTGTATTGGGGGTAATGGGTGATACTGAGGAAGCTTGTGCTGATATGATGCAAAGGCTTCAATCTTCATATGGGACTTCATCATCTTCATTCCCTAAACAGCCCTTGTCTATGAACCAACTTGAGATACCCCATATGAATACTTCCCAAATTCACGCTCCCCCGAGACATTTTGCACAAAATTTTAGTGGAGATGGTGGCAAAAGGGCTGGGATCCCACCCTCTCACCCGCACCAGATCGCACCCATTTCGCCATACTCACAGATGCCTGTGTCCAGGACGGGGAACCAGTCGATGGGTTCTCAGGGTTTTAGCCCGGGACCTACCCATTCCCGGTCTTTGTCTCAGCCTCCATTTTTCTCCCTCGATTCCCTGCCTCCTTTGAGCCCGTCTCCTTACCTGGACTCCTCGTCGTCTGTTTCAGACAAGGTATATGCGGATGTGTCGATGGAGGATAGGGATGGGAGTTCTCATTCTTTGTTGCCGCCGTCCCCCTCTACGAGGGGTGTTTCTCACAGGGTAGGTGAGAGTTTGCCACCTCGCAAGGCACACAGACGGTCTAACAGCGATATCCCGTTTGGGTTTTCTTCAGTGATGCAATCTTCGCCACCTCTTATTCCGTTGAGAAGTTCGGGTGCTTTAGAGCGGTTGGTGCCTGGCAGAGATAGTTTGGTTGCAGCTAAGCCGGCTCAGTTGGTTAAAAGGGAATCGTCTTGGGACAGAGGAAGTGATGGAAACGCTGAAGCAATGGGCGAGAGGAAATCTGAAGGAGAAGTTGTGGATGATTTGTTTTCTTCGTATATGAACTTGGATGGAATTGATGCTTTCAATTCTTCGGGGACTGATGATAAGTATGGTAATGGGAATCGTGAAGATTTGGATAGTCAAGCAAGTGGGACGAAGACAAATGGGGGGGATAGTAGTGACAATGAGGCTGAAAGTAGCGTGAATGAGAGTGGAAACAGCATCAGGAGAGTGACGGGTAAGAAGGAAGGTGTCAAGAGGAGTGCGGGAGGAGATATTGCTCCAACAACCAGACACTTCAGAAGTATTTCCATGGATAGTTTTATGGGGGGATTGAACTTTGGTGATGAATCGCCAAAACTACCCCCTTCTCCTGGACCTTATCCAGGGCAACTTTCACCTAGCAACTCAATAGATAATAATTCTGCTTCTTTCAGCTTGGAGTTTGGGAATGGTGAATTTAGTGGAGCTGAGCTGAAGAAAATTATGGCAAATGATAAACTTGCTGAGATCGCATTATCTGATCCAAAACGTGTAAAGAGGTATGTGATTTCTTTCTTAAGCCTCGCTTTCACCGGGGTAACCGAATTAGTAACATATAGTTTTCATCCTTTTATATTTTATTGAATTATTGGTCTACTTTAGGATTTTGGCAAACCGGCAATCAGCTGCCCGATCCAAAGAACGGAAGATGCATTATATTTCAGAATTGGAGCACAAGGTTCAAACTCTACAGACAGAAGCTACCACATTGTCTGCCCAGCTCACTCTTTTACAGGTGAGAATTTTGAGTTCTAGAGCTGTTTTTCATTATACATTTTCCTTCCTTCGTCCTTGTAATAGAATTTTCTTGGCCGTTGCAATATATTACATCAATGCAGAGGGATTCTGTTGGGATCACAAACCATAACAATGAGTTGAAGTTTCGTCTTCAAGCCATGGAACAACAAGCACAACTTAAGGATGGTATGTGTCTTCTTTCCTTCATTCTCCTTATTGTAATATATGCATAATATTTGTGGTCCATAAAATCACGCATAACTTATTTTTAGAATCTTATGTTACTTTTATATTTGATTATTTACTTTTTAATTTTGTATTTATTTATACGCAAAGAACTCCCTGTCTGTTCATTTCGAATCATGATTTCGTCAATCTGGACTGTTAAGATGCAGTTTCTAGGTTGATAAAGGATTTGAAATATTTCTTTAGTAGAAGGGTCAAAGTCTAAATGTATAATTCAAACATGTTGCCCGAGACAATTATTAAAGCAATCTTTGTAACTTTGTAAGTCGCAAATGCTGGTCTCTATGGGGAACTGAATCTGGGCATATTCATATATCTAATTACCAGCGACTAGGAGTAGATTCAAAACAGTCAATGGATAATCATGTGGATGAGTCTAAATTTGTTACATCTCAAACAACTTAGTTTGCTTGCACTGCACACCAAATATTGTTTAATGAATATATCCGTTACAGTAATGCTTTTCAATGCTCCTGCCCCATATTTCTTCCTTTATTTGATACTGTTAGCCTCAAGAGCCGTCTGCTAATCATGATATACATCGACTTGACTTGAGAGCCATGAATAATGGAAGATTGTTTTAGATTATAGTGAAAATATCTAGATATTGATGTAATGGCATGAATGGTAGAAGTTGAAATTACCTACAGTTCAGACTCAATTATGTAACCTCGGTAATAGGGGCTGAGAATTCACATTCTGCGTGATACTAGAAACATCTATATGCCAATTTAGTATTAAAATGGTGGAAGTTAGAACTACCGCCGTCCACACATCAGCCTCAATGACATCAATAGTGATGTAGTCTATTTTGATAACACACATCACTTGATCGCTGTCATAATCTTGACATTAGGTCAGTAAATAACTCTACTCTTCAGAAGAGCTGTTGAGATCATATATGCAAGCCACATGAATAACAAAATTTCATGGCATGACATTATCTAATCATTCAACTTTACATTCTGATTTTTCTTTTGCAATTTTTGTACTATCTTTAGAAAACAGAAATGTGATTAATTGTGTCAAAACATGGCAGCTCTGAATGAAGCTTTAACGGCAGAGGTCCAACGGCTTAAGATTGCCGCTGCAGAGATGAGCGGAGAGTCTCACCCCTCCAAATGCATGCCTCCGCCACATTCCTTAAATGCTCAGATGTTCCACATGCAGCAGCAGCAGCAGTACAATCAACACAACACGCAGCAGATGCAACAAAAAAACGACAGCAGAACAGCAAAACCCGAGTAAATGACTTTTATATAGAAGCACGGTATTTACCGTTACAGTTACTATTTATCTCAATAGATGATCAAATCGAACGTAAACATGGTCTTGATGTGATTCATTTTGTTAAGATATTATTTGAATTTTTTTTAACAGAAGGCTTCAATTGTTGTTTCCAAGTATAGAATGGCCAGTTTCTGTTTGTTAAATCTGAGATGCTTTTGGATTAGAAAAATCATGATTCTTGATTTGGGGGATTGGCAATTATGTTGATGTTGCCAATATTTAAAAGGTCTATGGTTCCTCAACCACCCAACAACATTGATCTTAAAAATCAAACAGATTAGTTTTGTTTAATGTTGTTAATGTAACAACCTACCCTACTATTGAAAGTCTCATCCTACGCTGACAAAGACAATTATAAATCTGCACCATTACTGTCCATGCCCATCCCTCTCCTCTGAACCTTAAAAACAAGTGGTAGCTTTTATAAATAGTGATTCAGTGGTTTTAAGCAACTATTGTTATCTGATAATGTCCCCTGCACAAAATTTTGATATTGCATAGTTTATACTATGAGCATAATTTGCAATATATTACCCATAGTTGCAATTATAAAAACTAGGGAAAATCGCAAAAAGTCTCCTTATAATAGTTTTTTGTACGAACTCTCCATTCACCGTAGTTATGCAAAAGCTCTCCATCACTCATGTTCAAATTTGCACCGTTTGTGCAAATCCGTAAATATTAACAGAAGTGTCACTTAAGTGTTGGACGTTTGAGTTAACATGTTTAGGGGTGAGCATAGGTCTAGAACCGGACCAAACCGGTCAAGAATCATATCGGACTAGACTTTCTGGTTCTCCATTTTAAGAACCAAAATCAGAACCGTTACCCGCGGTTCCCGGCTCTCTGGTCCGATTCCGATTTGGTTTGGATTCGGTCTCTGATTCCGTTGCCAAAGTGCCCACCCCTAATCATGTTTGAGTTAACACTTAAGTGACAAAAATAAACGGTGCAAAAGAAACATGAGTAAACGGTGCAAAAATAAACACGAGTAAAAAAGAGTTTTGCAAAAATACATTGAAGGGAGAGTTTGTACAAAACAACACAATTATAAATAGACTTTTTGTAATTTTCCCTAAATAAAAACTATGCTCATGGTATAAACTTCAAACCTAGAAAGCTAATATTGCATACTTCAAAACCTCATAAATAATGTCTATGATACAACAAAGGATTAATTTTTTCATATAGTGTATCCTTTTGTTGTGGAGCTGATGTAACATATTTTATAAATTTTACCACGGTGAATCATACTTGATTTTATAAAGAAGAAATTAGATTTCACCACGGTGAATCATACATGATTATCGTGCTTAAGAATTTTTTAGTATCAAAACTGTTAAAAATAGATGGAAAACATCTATTTCTTGTTCACATGACAGACATGTGAGAGAGTAACCATACATAAAGACCAAATTGCCCTTTAATAATTTCACAGTCGCCATCTCCGAGCTCGCCGGAAAAATCAAGACGTAAGCAAAGTCCGCCGTCTCCACCGTTCACATCCTATAATTTCATTTTCATTTTTTATATTGTTTGGGTAAAGAGCATTTCTGACATTTCAAATAAATTTTAACACGGTTAAAGATGTTGAGATACTAAAATTCTTAACCTTGGTAACATGATAATTGTGTATAGTTCGATGTAGTAACATGTGATTTCCTCTTTTATAAATTTAATTAAATTATTTCCGCGTACCAATATAGTAGCAAATGCATAAAAATTACCTTTTAAACAAGGGAAAATTCCACTTAGCTACCTTGCACTATATCGGTTTTTCACTTAACTACCCCGAAAAATGAAATTGGCTTGTGAACCCCCTCAACTTGCTTAATACGTCGCTTAGGCTCGACGGTGTTAATCTTTAATATTGAATGTATTTGAACTGTATAAAGGCGACTGGGGAGGGTCGCGGTGGATCAGATCAACTGTGAAGCCTTGAGTACTAATTAGTGTAATTAGTAGCAAGCTAAAGTGCACACTTGAGCTTGTTCATAGTTGATGACTTCATGGCAGTGTTAGTGTGAAGAAATGCTAAATCTGAATTTATAGAAATGTATATAGGGGAGGACGAGAATAGTATTTTAATTAACAATGTTGTTATCATCTACCTTGTAATGTTCATTGATGTATATTATATACAGTTGTGTTTTATTAATTAATAATTCTATGAGTTATGAGTTATTGATTTTGTGCTATTAGTTTTACATTGGTCGATATGTGCATGGAAGGTCAGTCCACAAAGAAGAGGATGAGCAATGAATTTTATCTGAGAGAGAGAAACTAAAAGTAGTAAAAGAAGTAACAATGAATTTTAGTTTGAGAGTGAACCTGAAGAGAAAAGAAATCAAAAATGGAGAAAGTGGTAAACTTTTGAAAAATTTAATGGTTATTTGAAAGCGTTTTTGATTTTTCACCAGCAAATTAACACCGTCAAGCTTAAGTGACACCAGTGTTATAGAAATTGCTAGGCGCCAGTCAATCGGACAAATCGCCTAGGCGAGGACTAAGCGAATTTCTATTTGGAAACTTTTTTAGTTTATATGAAATATATTATATAGTTTTTTTAACAAATATATATATTATTTATATGAAAGAATAAAAAATATTTAAGATATAAAAATATTATAAAGTCATATTTTGATATTCAATTTCAAAATTATACTTTAAGGTTATTACAACAAAACTCATATTTTTTCCATTAACAAAACTTAAAAATAGGGATGAACTTGAGAAACTTCTCAAATATTTGATGTTTTTTTTATAAAAAGTTTTTAAAATATTATTTTGTCTTGAACCGGCTCTAAACCAGCCTTAAACCGGCCTGCACCAAACTAAGGCCTGAAAACGACTGAACAGTCCCCAATTAGATCGGTGGGCATGATTTTAGCGCCTAATCGGCGCCTAGCCTAGACGGTCGTCTGGACCGACTTTTACAACACAGAGTGACACGTTAGACAAGTGATGGAGTTCACAAGCTAATTTCATCTTTTAAATAGTTAAATAAAAATACAATATAAAACAAGGTAGGATAGTTAAGCGGAATTTTCCCTTTCCCCTTGATTAGCTCCTTCAAATAAGTCAGACGATGTCCACTGCAGTAGTGGAGCGGGAATTAAACCTTGAAACGACGTCGTTCGTAATCTCCTTCCTCTTTTAGCTTAAACCCTAAAACGACCTATCAACAGAACCCACACTCGCTCTCGCTCACAGAACCGAGCTCCGAGCAATTTCTTCAGCCATGGCCGAGTCTCCGGCGGAACTCACCGTCTCCGACGAGCCCAAGCACCTCCCAGAGGAATTGCCTCCCACCTTGAACGGACTGTCTCCGGAGGAGCTCATCGCCAAGTCCATAGCTCCCATCAAGCAAGAATTCCTCCGCCCATCGACCCTCCGCTCCTCCTCCGCCGCACAAGACGACGGCGACGCCGCCGAGGCTCAGCCCAAGCCCAAGCCCTCTCAATCCGGCTACTTCGCCGACAAGAAATCCAAACGCCAGCTCAAACGCGAACGCCTCCAGGTGTGTGTTCGTGTTTTTGATATTTGTATATTTGAAATGGATACGAAAAACTGATTACTTGTGTTGAAATTGCTCTTTGAGAGATGTAAATCAAAGAAATGTTTTTTTCTGTACCAGTTGCTCCTGGAAGTGAATTGCAGTTTTGTAGATTAAATGGGTTGATAGTATTTTGTGTTCCAATTGCTCCAGGAAGTAAATTATAGTTTTTAGATTAGATTGGCTTGTTGGTTAATTGGTGTAAGCTGCATTTTTATCACAAGTTCTTATTTCAACCAGATTGGTTGTTCATGTCAAATGCTTAGGCATTTATATGTAAGTTACTCAGGTGGGTTTGTATTATTGAAATAACTTATTCTCTGCATTGGAAGCTAATGCATGAGCAATGTCAAGCAATGGTGAGCTGATTTTATGGATTGTTGGTATTTTCTGTTCCAATTGCTACTGGAGGTTAATTATAGTTTTTAGATTAAATGGCTTGTTGGTAAATTGGTGTGAGCTGCATTTTTTATTACAAATTCTTATTTCAACCAGATTGGTTGTTCATGTCAATGCTTAGGCATTTATATGTAAGCTAATGTATCATGTACGTGTGTGTGTTTTCGATATTGGTGTATTTAAAATGGATACGAAAAACTGTACTCATGTTGAAACTACTCTTGAAAGATGGAAATCAAATAATTGTCTTTTTTGTTCCAAATAGTGTTTTAGAACGGAGAGGGCCTTATGAGGATTAATCGGGCAAATAAAATCTGATTACAGGATTAATTGGGGATTAACAGAGGACTAATCAGGGACTAGTTGGAGATTCTTAGAACATTAGTTCCAATTGCTCCTGGAAGTGAATTATAGTAGATTAGATGGCTTGTTGGTTGATTGGTTTAAGCTGCATTTTATCACAAATTCTTACTTCAATCTGATTAGTAATTGAGTTGGTAGTTACTTATAGGTTTGAACTATGAAAATGGCTGATTCACTATACTGGAAGCTAATGTGTGAACAATGTCAAGCAGTGCTGAGCTGATTGATTCACTATACGGGAAATGCTTATTCTTAGTTCTGCATAATTTTATGATTACGGAAGCTTTTCAGTCATGATTGATTAGTTGAGCTTTTTTAAACTCGCAGGAACAAAAATCTGCGGCACATATCTGTCCTACTGTTGCAAAGGCTGGAGATGCTAGTGCCTGCCCCCATAATGATAAGTGCCGTTTCAGTCACGACTTGGAAGCCTTTAAAGATCAGGTAATATAATGTGCATTATGTAGTTGTTTATGCAATGTTTTTATACCCTGATTTTAAAAATTTATTTTTGTCACCGAACTGATCTGAGAACCTCTATCTTTGGATGCAGAAACCTGCTGACATAGAGGGAGAATGTCCTTTTACTAGTGCTGAAGGCTCATGTCCTTATGGGTTGGCTTGTAGATTCTCTGGCACTCATAAAGATGTTGTTCCTGGTAGTACTTCAACTGTGTCGAAGCAATGGTCTGAAATAAATGGGCTGAGCAAAGATGTCCAGAAGCTCTTGTGGAAAAATAAAATGAAGTTTCCCAAGGCGGATGCGCAACTCAAAGCTCTCGGGCTTCTGGTATGAATAGGAATCATCTTCTTACTTTCTTCAGCTACCATATGTCTCCCTTGTATCCGGCCGTGGCAAAAGATGCTCACTTATGTTATTTGTTTCCATCACTATATATTACTGTTCTGTATTTCTTGTTCTCTAAACTTTACTTTTACGAATTTATGGTGAGCTTTAGCTCAATGGTGTGGGCGGTGCCTTGTAACCAAGTAAGGTAAATTACTCTGTAAATCAGGGCAAGGCTTCACACATACATGACTTTACTCAGACCAGACTCCACAATTGTAGGATCCTCATTATGTTTATTATCTTGCTTACTTACAGTTTTACTTTGCCTTCTTTTTCTATGTTTGGTATGAAATTAGCTCATAGATAGAAATGCTTTAACATAGAGGTTTCAAAGTGTAAGAACATTTAGTGACAGACTCACTTTAGCTCACTGTTCCTTAGCATCCTTCATAAAATCTGGTTCTTTGGGCTCTGCAGCACCCTTTTGAGGGATTATTTGTTATCAATATGTTAATTATCTTTTTGCATGTTAATTGCAGGGTAAGGGCAGTTCAAAAATTAAGGTTTCTGAAAATGATGAAAGTGATCAACATATGTCAGATAATGTTGATCTTGCTGCTGGGAATGGTAATGGTGATGCAACGGCCAGTATCTCACTTGACAAGTTAGATTCTTCTTCAGCTGTGCCAGACGACGGTAATGTCAATGCGACATCTGAGTCTGTGGAACCTAGACCACTCAAGAAATCTAAATCTACTGTTGAAGAGAATTGCTGTCATGGTAAACTTTCATATCCCAAAAGATATGTGTTCCTTTTTTCTTTATTTTTTCGTGTTTGGAGATTTTAATAGTACTCTCCATCTTGAAAATTTGCAACAGATATGAGTGTTACTGAAAAAGATTCTATTGAAAGTTGCAAACAAATTGAACCTGAAGTTACTAATGATAATCTATCCACGGAAAGTGATAGAAGCCTGAAGGTACACCCACGTGAAAAGAAGCTTATAGACTTCGGTGACAAACTGTATCTTGCACCACTGACCACAGTTGGAAACCTTCCATTTAGGAGGGTTTGTAAAGTATTAGGAGCTGATATAACCTGTGGTGAAATGGCAATGTGCACTAATCTATTGCAGGTATGTTGCTTTGCCCAGCCTGCTTTACTGAACCAGAAGTTACAAACTTCATGCCAAATGTGGAACTTGAGTTGACAATTCATCCTGTAAATTTTTTGCTGTTGGTTTAGGGGAAAGGTCCAGAATGGGCACTGTTGAGACGCCACGCATCTGAGGATTTGTTTGGGGTACAGATATGTGGGGCTTATCCGGACACTGTTACACGTATAGTTGAACTCATAGATCAAGAATGTACGGTGGATTTTATTGACATAAATATGGGGTGTCCTATTGATCTTGTTGTAAATAAAGGAGCTGGATCTTCTCTTCTGAATAAACCAATGCGGATTAAGAGCCTTTTACAAGCAGCCTCAGGCACGATTGACAAACCCATTACTGTTAAGGTACCTGGCAGTATCTGTTATTTTTCCGTGCAATGCAAGTATATCTTACTATCTTTAGGAATGTTAAAAGGTTCAATGATTATTCGGTGACCTTAAACAAGATGTTGTAAATAGGAACCGAACACAAACTTATTCTGGAATGTGGCTAGACCGAGACATTTCTTTTAGGTGGGGTTTGGTGGGTGGTTAACATATTATGCTTTGCAACATATAGTATCATCATAAAGAAAAAGAACTGTGACTGTTTAATTTCAGTTTAGCCACTTCTTGATGACTTTTAATTACCTGCTACAGATAAATGAATTATTCACTTGTAAATAAATGTCATCTGCCACTATAATGTGTCAATTTTGCTTTCCTTCTATAGCTTTGATACTAGCTTATTCTTACAAATGGCATGTAATTTTGTCTGCCTTGGCATGTTCTAAGTTTTTTTCTCCTTTTTCTTGTTTAAAAATTTCTGGTCAATTTTCTTAATTACGTTTGTGTTGTTCATAATGTACTGAGATGCAGTTTATTGTTGGAACAGGTGAGGATGGGGTATTATGAAGGGAAAAACCGCATTGATTCATTAATTGCAGATATTGGTGCCTGGGGAGCAAGTGCTATAACCATACATGGCAGGACACGCCAACAACGCTATTACAAACTCGCTGACTGGGAATATATAAACCAATGTGCCAAGAAGGCCCCTGAAACCTTGCAAGTCCTTGGAAATGGGGATATCTTCTCATATACAGATTGGAACAAGCACAAGTCTGATTGCCCAGAGCTTTCATCGTGCATGATTGCTCGAGGTGCACTAGTGAAGGTTGGTTTTTATGGAATTTTCCCTTGCACCACTTGTCTGTCTCTTATTATCGGGATGCTTCTTTTCATTGGACTTGAAATATGACACCTTTGAACTCCGCTCTAATTGTTTGCAGCCGTGGATATTTACTGAAATCAAGGAACAACGGCATTGGGACATTAGTTCTGGGGAACGATTGAATATTTTAAAGGATTTTGTCCGTTTTGGCCTCCAACATTGGGGTTCTGATACGAAAGGTGCGCATTAATATCAACCCTATACTTCTCCTGTGTTAAAACTTTTTTGAGTTTTATTATGTGTTAAAAGGTAGAATCTATCAGTTTGTCGATTTGTAATATCCTCTACTCAAGTTGATGTAACGTCACCACCAATTAGTCTGTTGGTGTTTGGCCTGTTTAAATATATTTTTACCCTTAGCATAAATTAGGAAGAAAAACAAAATGCTGAGTGCATACTGTTGCAAAGTTAAGATTGGGAATGAATTCTCATAGAATGTTATGTTTCTTAATGTTGAGTGCATCTCCTACTATTGCAAAGTTTATATTGGGAATGAATTCTCATAGAATGTTACGTTTCTTGTCATCATAATGTATCGGGCAGGAGTGGAAACAACTAGGCATTTCTTGCTGGAATGGCTCGGCTACACACACAGATATATACCTGTTGGTCTTTTGGATGTCATCCCAATACAGATCAATTGGCGGCCACCCGCTTATGTTGGTCGGGATGACCTTGAGACACTAATGGCCTCCGAGTCTGCAGCTGATTGGGTAAGTTGGAAATGTTTGGCTTATAATATGGGAATTTTGAGGTGATATGCAACAACATGGTTTTATCTAATATGGCTGTGTTCATTTTCAGGTCCGGATCTCTGAAATGTTGCTTGGCAAAGTACCTGATGGATTAACATTTGCACCCAAGCACAAGTCTAATGCTTACGACAAAGCAGAAAATGGATAAATTGGCAGAGGCTTCAACAAAATCTTTCATTTTTTCCGAATTCAGCTTTATATACTTCTTTCTGCATTTTGTGGTCCTCAATTTTGAATGTTATTTTAGGAGTATTGTCTTTGCATAAAGGCAGTATTGACAAACTACTGTCCAATGTATTGAGGAACTAATTAAATGTTGATTCATATACTATTTTAAAGAAATTGCACAAAATTAGGGTGTACATATTTTTTTATTCATAAAACCTCTGATGAAGAAATAGTAATAATCACGGTGGTTAACTATTTCATTTTACATAAAATTACGGTAAAGAAAAATGATGCTCATAATGGGAAACTTTTGCCCTCCCTCTACAAAAGTACTGTCATACCTGAAGCATCGTCGACGATACCGAGTAGGTCCTCAAGAAAGAGTGAAGACACCTTACACGCCTCAAGTTATGCGTTAGCGGCCTCGTTAAGTGAGTCTTCATCAACATCTTGCAACTTTCTTCTGTAACATGCCGCCTACTCTCCAAAACTCCATCTCATAGCTCCTGTGAGTATCTCCATCTCTGCTCTTTCACCAACGCCAACAAACTCATTTTCTGCCTCGTTATGGAGCAAATTGTAATTCCCTATATGCATGAAGAAGATTGGACACAGATGATTATTTGGTCACTCGAGAATCGATTTAACGTCACCGCTTGTTGGTCTCACCGGAGAAGACTTGCAAATTTTGTGGAAGGAATATGACATCACTAAATTAAGTAATATCCTCTAAACTTATAAGTAATATTCTCTCTTTGATTATTGTTGATTTATTTTTGGGTTTGAGATTTTGATTTGGTTTTGGAAACAAACCAATAACAACAATAGTAGAGAGTGGAGAAATAGAGTAGTGGGGAGAAAGAAACTCGTCAGAGTGCATCACTGAGTTAACTCACTTGTATTAGAAAAAAATAGTCAAGTGTACAAAATGTATATAATGAATATCAATTTTTCCGACAGCATGGGCATGGGCATGATCATGATTAATATATTTCCCATAATTAATTAGCTGTATCGTGTATGGTTGCATTTTCGATCCATAACATTAATGGTAAGCACAATTTGAATAAGTTTGAACACATACAACTGCTGGCTTTAATTACCAGCTATAGTTAAATTTGCCAGAAATGATGTAGCATATCTTCTACCAACATTCAAGGTCACTGTCATGTAAAAGAATAATAAACTTGAATAATCACATGCTATAACTCATGTTAAGTGAAAATAACTTCAAGTTCACCAGATAGAATACAAAATCAAATCCAAATCCCCAATAAGTTTAAACCAAAACATAAGACAACACCAGCAAAATTGTGTAACCTGAGATTCTGGAACTCAAATTCATCATAGGAAATCAGAATCAGCACTGTATTGGATCATTCAGCAACAATTTGCCAAACCAGACATCACTCAGCCCCAAAAGCGGTAAACTGGATAAGAAAACAACAGCTTCACTTATCAATGCCTCAACCTAGGAGGAACCAATTTCCTGTGGAGCCGCTTTCCGTTTTGATCCTCCCGCTTGAACCCAACCACCATCTATCGATTCAAAGCTTCCGTTCAAACCGTCATCCAAGAAATCGCCAACCTTCTTCACCTTCAGCTCTTTAGGCTCCACCGGATAGTTCCCCGAGAAGCAGGCATAGCAAAAATTCTGAGAGTCGCTCGCCAAATACCTCTTCAAGCTATCAAACGACAGGAACGCAAGCGAATCACACCCAATATGGTCCCTAATCTCGTCCACACTCATTCTATTCGATATCAGCTCCTCCGAGCTAGGCGTGTCCACTCCATAGTAACAAGACCCTATAATGGGAGGGCTCGCGATCCTCATGTGAACCTCCTTAGCCCCGGCCTCCTTCAACAGCCTAACGATCTTCGACGATGTGGTTCCTCTCACGATAGAGTCATCGACCACCACAACCCTCTTCCCCTCCAAAACCGCCCTCACTGGCGAGAGCTTGAGCTTCACCCCGAAATCCCTAATTTTTTGGGAGGGCTCGATGAAAGTCCTCCCGACATAGTGCGACCTGATCAGCCCCTGCTGAAATGGCACGCCCGCTTTCACAGCATAGCCAAGCGCGGCCACCACACCCGAATCAGGCACAGCTATCACAACATCACAATCTACAGGGTTCTCGGTAGCTAATATCTCACCAAAGACCCTACGCGACTCGTACACAGACCTACCGAATATGATTGAATTAGGCAATGCAAAGTAAATGTGTTCGAAGATACACTGTTTCGGCTGAGGGTGAGGCATCAAACACAGCGACGACTCCACACCTTCCTCTCCAACGACAATCACCTCCCCCGGAGCAACCTCCCTCTCATAAGTAGCCTCAATCAAGTCAAGTGCGCAGGTCTCCGAAGCAAACACCACAGCCCCATTGCTCCTCCTCCCCATCACCAATGGCCTAAACCCATACGGGTCTCGCACCGCCACAATCTTGTCCTCAGTCACAAACACCATCGAATAGGCCCCCTCGAGCTGCTCGCAAGCGTCCACAATCCTCATCAAGAAAGGCCTCGCCTTTGAGATTGCAATCAAGTGCAGCACAACCTCAGTATCAGAACTAGTATTGAAAATTGACCCATTTTCCTCGAGCTTAGCTCTAAGGGTACCATAATTCACCAAATTCCCATTGTGGGCGACCCCGACGGACCCGAATCGATAACCTGCCACAAATGGCTGGACGTTCTTGAGCATCGAAGAACCAGCAGTGGAGTAGCGGACATGGCCGATTGCTGAGTCTCCAGGCAACTGGTCGAGCTTCGACTGGTTAAAGACCTCGGAGACGAGCCCGACACCGGTTACAGACTGGAGCACGTTGTTGTTCACGGCGACGATTCCGGCGCCTTCCTGGCCGCGGTGCTGGAGCGCGTGGAGCGCCAGGTAGCAGAGACGCGCCGCCTCGGAGTCGCCGTAAATACCCACAACGCCACACTCCTCCCTGGGCTTGTCGTCGTCTTCTTCGTCGAATTCGCCATCTGGGTTCGGTTTTGTGGCGGAGAAGATGTCGGAGATGGGGTTTTTGGCGGCGGCGGCGAAAGGGGCTTTCTGGGTCTGCTGCGAGATTGGAGATAGAGTGAGAAATGAAGGCTGGGGCTTGTGGGTTTTGGGGAAGGTGGGTTTGGGGAGGAGGGCTTGTGAGAGGGAAGAGAGGCTTGTGGTGGCCATGGAAGCGAAGAGAGAAGGACTGTGGTGGTGAGAGAGAGAGAGTAAAGGAGGGACCTTTTTGAAGAGGAAGAGAGGTGAGGAGTGATCAGAGGCAATTTGGTATTTTTGGGTTTCTAGGTTTTTGGAGGAACTGCTATTTTAAGGGGTTTTGATTCTCTCACCCCTCTTGGATATTGGCTTCTGTCACCTGCCAATTGTATAATTTCAATATTCATTGGCTTTCTAATTTTGGTTCATGTCCAGTTTTAGATGCATAACTCAGAAGAAGCACCATGGGTTTGAGAGAGTGTATCTATTTTTTAAATCCATTTGATCATGAACTATGGCTATGAGATTAAAAGAATTTTGAGATTTTATTTGGTGTTACAATATATCAAACTCTATATCTACCATTTAATCATTTTCCACACTTAAAACGAGTTTGAAATCAAGACTTCTCCACAAATAGTATGAGTCTCAACTCAGGTGTCCCTTCGGAAACATTTGAGATTAACTTTTGGTGATGGAATGTGTTATACATGTTGTTAATTCACTTAATTAAAATTTGGATGATTCTTTGGTTAGATTGTAATACAAGATATTTGTCACGATATAGTAAATAATATGTCGATCGATTGTAAGAATTGTGCAGAAACCTAATAATAAATGATTTTCATTAATTCGTTGATTTAATAAGTGAAATACTAGAAAAAATGTATATGGGTAAAATAAAAATATACTAAAAATACGAGACCTACTAATACATGCTCCAATTTCAAAAGAACCCAATTTTTATTCATGAAAATGAAACATGTACATAAACATATTGGTGAAAATGAAAATAAATTTCATGAAAATAAATCATGAAATCCCAATGAAATAGTAGTAAGTAAAATGATGATTAAGTAAATAAATTATTAATTTAAAATTAAGTGAATAAACTATGAAACCATACAAATGAAATCACGAACCCATATAAATGAAATAAAAATCAATGAAATTATTATCAATTAAATGAAATCTTGCAATCATGAAAATGAAACAAGAATCATGAAATCCTAAAAGTAAAAACATGAAATGATAATTTTTTTTGTAAATCCTTTAATCATCCAAATAAAATTTCAAAATTGTAAAAAATGAAATAAATATTTTTTTTGTAAATCTTGAATTTATGAAAATATAATCAGTAATCATGTAAATGTAAGTTAGGAAATAAATCAATCATAATTAAGTAAATTCACTTTTGTAATCATTAAAGGATTAAATTATGTAAAATAAGAAAATACCTTTATATTTATGTTAAAAGACAAAAATAAAATAGCAAGTTCTGAATAATTACACCATCTGCTGTTAATGAGAACCAAAATTCAAACCGTTCAAATCTTCATCTAATATTCACAACGTGTTCGTGTTCTCATTTTCTCGTCTAAGATATATGTTCTCACTTAAATACAGGTCATATTTGTAGCAGCTGTTATAACTTAATTCTTTGAATTATCAATTTTGTTGTTGTGGGAACCTACCTAATCGTCAGTCCCTTTCTAAAACAATTCTATGCAGACACAATCAAATGTTCTGTCACCGATGAGTTTGGTTGCTGCCATATCAAAGAATCGCTGGTCCTCTGATGTATATTGTGGCTTGAAAAGAGAGAATGACTTAAGACTTGAACAAGGTGGGTAGAGAATCATTAATTTCCTCCAAAGTCTCATTCAAATATTTTTTTCTTACTATTCTAGCCAACTTGTTACTATTATCAGCAAGAAATTATATTTTGAAGGTACGAAAATATTTAGACTTGATAATAATAAACATGAATATTATGCAAACGCAACCTTTCGTGTTATACTTATGCCAATAACTTCACAAGCCATGCATGTAACGTCGGCGCCCTTCGTGTCCATTTTGGGATTTTGAATGAGTTGTTTCAATTGATTTATTTATTTGAATAATTCGTATATTAAAACAACTTGACGGGAGAAAAACTCGACAAACAAAATCTCACTCACTCCCGATTGTACGACAAGTACACCGACTGTCTTGTAATATAGGGCGTTCAATGAAGCACTGAATATCAATCCCACGAGGATCGTTGGCTAACGGGTGACAAAACTACAATGTCTGCTAACTTGTCGGGTTTGAGCGATCAAAAAGTGGGTTGGAATGTTTTAGTAAAAAATAGAAATAAAACTAACAATATCATAGACAGATGATACAAAAGTCAAATAGTTTAATGAGTTAGGGATTTCAAAGTTTTCGGGAAATGTTAAGAACTGATGATGGTTATGTAAGCACTGATTCATGGAATTTTAACTAATCATGAGGTGTGTAAGCTATGATCTTACACATGACACTATATACTAGGCTATTAAGGATCCGAATACTTAATTGATTCTAAGATGATCAAACTTAATTTCAAGGTCCGAGTATTCAAGTTTTAGGATCTTATAACTTACATGCTTTCAGTGTTGGCACCGTATATGCATTCACCCTCGTAGCCATTACCCATATTAGCAATAATGTAAATTCGAGTTTTAAGTCCATTAATCCACTTAGATTTATTACGATTGTCTCACTCCCTAAGTCAATTCACCATGCATACAAGAGAGGCGTAGCATTAAGAATCAGACTTAAAATCTCAATGAAAGTACCCCCATACCTAAATCATACAATATTACATCAATTCATTCCATCCCCTTTCACTTGGATCCCCAACTATTTACCTAACTACTCATGCTTGAAATAAAAACCAAGTGTAAATCAACTACTATATTCATGATCACAAGTTGGAATAGAAGAAACACACATATAATCAATTGCAATACTTCCAATCTAATCAGAAATTCTATATTAAAAGTAACAAATTAGTTCACAGTGCAAATCAATTCTAAAGTAACTTGATAATGTAGAAATCTACGGTAAAACCTTGAACTCCTAGTTGGAACTCGATCTCTGCTCCCTAGCGACTTCTTCAATGCTCTCTGGTTGTGACGGTTATGATCTCTCTCCTCCGGGCTTGAAACCTTATGTGTCATATAAATAGTGGAGCCAAAAATCTTCTAAAACGGGAAAGAATCGAACTGAAAATTTGACTGCACAATTAACTAGCCGAGTCTGGTAGCTGAGTGAGACTCGGCTACTAAACTCTGCTACTTAGTCTTTTCTTCAGAAGGTTGTGTTGTCGAGCGTAGTTGCCGAGTCTGAGTAGCCGAGCGATAGGTGTGGTGGCCGAGTGGAGACTCGGCTACTAAGCTCATTGCTTTCCCAAGTTTCTGTTCCCTGCAAAATATTCACCCGATCGAGTTCTCAAAAACACTAGTCGAGCCTAGGGACTTGGCTACTGGACTCTTCCAACTTTATGGCTACTATCTCCCGAGATTTAATTGGCGAGGATCCCGAATAATCGACCGAGTATGGTAAATTTACCAATATACCCTTCTGGGTTTTAATCTATGTATTTCATCGATAAATTAAAAAAAAATACTAGAACCATTGATATATAATCATCATACATAATACTTGTTTTTAGATTTGTAATTTATAATAGGTTTTCTATGTAACATTGCATCTAAAATATTTATACTATAATATCCATAATAATATATACTTATTTCGTACAAATTAATGCATGAAGTTTCGAAATGAGAATCATTAAACAGCTATAAACAAGTTCTTAAAAGTGAATTCACAACAAAATGGATATTTCCATGTATCAATATATGTGCAAAAATCCAATAATACATAGATTTTTTTTTGTAATTATCCTAAATAGTTTTGAAATGAAAAGTTTTAATCAATCAATATAATTCATGAATTTCTCTCTGTAAAATCAAACAATCCCATCTAATTCTTATCCTTGCTCCCTTTATTTCCCAAACTCACAATCTCAATCTTGTTTAGAATCATTAATTTCCTCCCAGTCTCATCAGAAATATTCCCAGTCTCATCAGAAATATTTTTTCTTCAACATTTTAATTAGCTTGATACTATATTATAGACAAATCATAGAGGAAAAGGTTCAGAATTGATAACAATAGACATGAATATTGTGCAAATTGAGCCTTTCATGTCATACTTATTATGCTAATCACTTCACAATTCTTGCATGTAAATTCACCCCTTGTGCCGATTTTGAACTTGTAGTTTGTTTAAAATAATTTGCTTACAGGCAATTACTACAATTTATAATTAAATATAAGTTTTATATGCTTAAATTTCTATAGAAATTAATCTCCAAATCCCAACTAATAAGATTGACCTAATTTAATTTTATACCCAAACCTCATTGTCCCAATTTTCTCGGCTTGATCAAGTATGCCGTATGTGGAATCTATTTCTCGAATTGGTCTCAAATTTAGGTCAATGATAATGTCTATATATAACTAAAACATATATATTTTTTTCAAATCTCCTCGATGTAAAAATTACATTTTATATTATAATATATATTTATAATATGTATGAAGTACATATAACATACTATGTCACATCATCAATTGTAAATCAGTCCATTAAAATTTCATGATAACAATAATTAAACAAATAAACAAGTTCTATTGACCAACACAAAACTTAAATTTCTAATTCATAGGTTCAAATTCATTCATGAAGGAATATAAAAGAACTCGTAAAAAAAAATTATAATATGGAAGTCGTATAAATTTTAATTGGTAAAATATGATTGCATTATAATAATTTTGAAAAATTAACATCTCTAGAATGTTGTTTAAATTAACTGATGAGTTTTTCATATAACAGTTAATTTAAAAACTGTTGAATTTTATAATATATCACTAACCTCAACAGTTACATTATCTACATACCTCTATTTCGATTCCCAACAAATTCAGAGGTTAGAGGGGCTCGATGATACATTAATTTCATAATCATATAATTAATTATTCTTTGTTAGAATTAAAAGTGGATCTTCTTTTAATAAAGTAAATATAGAGTACAGTGCCACAATTAATGGTGATGAGCACTGAGTCTCATTTAAGTGGGGTGGGCCAACCATGGAAAGATCTTTGGACAGTACGGGTGCACACATGGCACCCGAGACCCGACCCACCCGCAGACCCACCCGACCCGTGACCCGTGTAGACAACACCCGTCGGGTGCTGGGTCGGGTGCC
>JAYMTP010001054.1:0-26741 GCA_036897365.1 Geranium brycei | reverse complement strand
CAATGTAATTTCACCAATTTTAATTTTAATTTTTTGTAATAAATTGAATCGGTTCAATTTTGGGTTTTAAACCAAATTGAATATGTTCAATTCTGATTCCTTAATCTAGGGGTATTTTAGGCATTTTATGCATATTATAGGTAGGTTGTCACAAAAAAAATTTGTGAGGGTACTAAAAAAGAAAAAAAATAATCAGGGTATGAAAATATCATTTCGTGATAGTTAGATGTAACAAAATGTCATTATCTCGTTAATTTTTGTTAAAATGTAATTTCGAATGGATATTTTAATTAAAAAAATTTCAGTTGTTCTCTGAAAAAGAAACTTTGTTCTCAAACTATTCACTCAATTGATCAAGTGTTTGAAGCATGATTCGATTATTAGATTTAAATAAGCTATATTAGAACTTGTATTTAATGACACACATGCAAGTCCAATGGAGATTTTGCATTTCGATTCGAAGCAGTAGAGCACGAATATCACTAAATCCGTCTCAAATATGTCAATTGTCATTCTATAAAGGTAAAAATTTCCGAGCCCGACAGAGACTAGGTATTCTTGGTTCGATGCATTAGAGAACATGAATCACTAAATCACCCCAAAACCCATTATGTTGTCATCCCAAATTGTTATCAACATTCTTTAAAATATTAGGCGATAGTCACATGGAGAGGGCATCTAGGAACTAACCGAAAACCAGAAGATTAGTAGACTAATTAAAAATTAACACAGAATTAATCAGATATTTTTTTAAACATTAACTATTGTTGATGCCCAATATTGAGTGTTGTTGAAGATGACATTTAAGAGAAACTCTAGTAAATGGAGTGTTACCAGAACTTGGGCTTTCTCTACCAACTAATGTTAGGTCAAGGGACATTCAAATCGATAATAATCAATAATCGCTATATTATGTTCTCAAAAAAAAAACCACTATATTATTGAGGATCGGCTCGAGTTCGACTTAAACTCATATTCATGCAAATTTTGGTATCAATATTGAATATATAATTGGATGAAATATTTAACATTTTAGCTCACGAACTTATCAAATTTAACAAGGTTAGAATTGAATTCGACATTTTCCTTATCAAATTAACTGAACTTTAAATCGATCATGACAAACTCGAATAGAATATCTAACAAAGCTTAAATTATGATCCAATACTTAAAAGTTCCACACTACTCTCGAATTTAGGGTTGTTCAGGATTCGATTTTGAATCGAACCAACTCAAAATCAAACCAAATTGATTGGTTTGGTTTTTAGAAAATAATAATCTAAATCGATCTAATGAAATTTGGTTCATTTTAGTTTTGAAATTATCACATTTTAGGTCGTTTTGACTTATTATCTGACTTATCGACTTTTGGTTTGATTTTTTCGAACCGAGTCTTGACTTATTATTTGATTTATTTTTTGTTGGACCAATATTGTCAGACCCAATTAATAAAGACCGACCTAAAATGAGTTACATGTCCAAATCAATTGATTTTCGGTTCCATTCTATTTTTGTATCGATTCTGATTTTGTAAACCCGAAACTAAACCAATGAAGTTTTATCGGTTCGGTTTGGTCGGTTCGGTTATTTTAGGCCTGCTCCGGGAAAGATCCTCTACACTATGCTCCACGAAACCACATATGCACACACATTCCCAAAACTTTCCAACCAACCAAACAGACCTTTCTCCTCCTTCGCGCCGCCGGTGAAGTCACCGCCTTCCATTAATAAACGAGTCGAGCTCCAGCCTGACCTTTTAAGGCTCGATAGGCTCGCGAGCCGGCTCGTTTGATATTTAATTAATTATATTGTTTTTGTTGTTGGTATGCTGTTAGTTGTTTTCTGAGGTGATTAAATGAATTGGAATTGAGGGTGACCTTTTGAAGGAATTAGGTTCAGAGATTGGGCTTTGAAAGAATTAGTGCTATGGAACTCCTGATTTTTCCCCCGAGAACTCGGTAAAATCGAGTTTTGGACAGTGTTTTAAAGCTCGTTCTCGGCAGTTCAATTTTACTGAGTTCATACTCGATCATAGTTGGTCAAATTTTATTTTTTTATATTTTACATATGCTTTTTAACACGTCTATAATTTGTGCTTTTATTTTAACTTGAAAGTATCTTATTTTACGAAAATATTGTAATTTTTGTATCTCGTGTGAATTATATATGGATATATGTATATCTAATATTGATTCGATACAAAACGAATTTTTCCGATTTCTCCCCGAGTTCTCAAGACTCCTTATTTTTTTTATCTCGCCGAGTTCTCCTCAATTCCGAGTTCCAGAATCTGTAGTCTGGATTGAAAATGTTTTTCAAGTGTATTTTCCCCTTAAATTTGGTTTATTGATGATGAAAGGCATACATCTCTCCCCATGCTTTCTTCGGCTTGCCCAGGTATGCCATTCTATGACAATTTGACAAGTTTTTTCAACACACAACCGTTCAATTCTGCTCATATGATACTCTAGACGGTGTTGTGGAGTTTAAGTCGATTTTGATAAGTGGAAGCACATTTTGGTGCAATTGCAGGTTGGATATGCTATGCTGAAAAAACACAAGGATCGTACATATTACCTTACGTTTCTTCAGTGAAGAGCCCACAGCAAACAATTGGATCTGCCATTAAACATCACATATGTAGAAAGATGGGTCGCAGGTAGTACTCGTACAATTTACTTAGCTGTATGACAATCGTAGTTGTGTTGTGAAGCACAGCTTCGAAGTGGTTATATGCTAATCATGAGTTATGTATATACTTAAACTCGATAAATTTTACCATTCGAAAGTAAAATATATAAAGGTATTTGAATTCCTGTGCAACATATGGAGGTTATATCTATATATCAGTTTTGTGGTGGATGAGTTAAAAAGAAGATAACTGAAGTGTTGCATAATGCTTCTTCTATAGGTCAGATGATATCTATCATGTAACTGTGATGCCTTGCTACAATAAGAAGCTTGAAGCTTCTCGGGAAGACTTCGTTTTCCAAGCAGAATCTGACCAATGAGAGTGAAGGTCATAGTGTTATGGAGGTAGATTCGGTTTTGACATCTGGTGAAGTTCTAGATTTGACAAAGGTTATAACAAATTTTTACAGTTAAAAGCTATTGACTTTGTAGCTTTAGAAGAGTCATCTTTGGATAGAATGTAAGAATCACAACTCTCTCACTCCCACTAAAAGCTTTCTGTATTTCTTATGGGTTTTTTTTCTTCTTAAAATGAAATGTAGCTTAATCTTCCCTCAGGTTAACAAATGTTGATGAAGATGGACAACTTTATGGAGTTCGTGGAAGCTCTGGTGGTTATGCAGACACTGTTTTCCGATATGCTGCGAAGACACTATTTATAAGAGAAATTGACGGCCCACTGAACTTCAAAGTCATACGGAATTCAGATTTACAAGAAATAACTTTAGAAGTAAGTTTCTCCTCTACTTGCATAGGCAACATACATGTCATTGTAGTTGTAGTGCATTTGAGAAGCCAGTGTTGTAAAAGTTGCTAGGCGCTAGTGACAGCCTCCGGGTAAAAATTGCCTAAATCCGCCTTGATACGACTTGACCCGCCTAGATCTGCCTAGCTGACTTAAACCGCTCGGTTACATAAAATCGGGTCGCTAGTCGGCGCCTAGGCGGCGATTTTTATGACGACAACCCATATTAAACCTCTTCTAGAACCAAGAGTATTCTAAATATTTCAAGACACATATTTTTTCTTATTGGTCACTGGTTGTTAGAACTTACAATATTACATCATTTCACAATGTAGGTTGAGGGGAAACTGTGTTAAAGTTTGCTCTGTGTTATGGCTTCCGGAATCTGCAGAATATTGTCAGGAAAATTAAAATAGGCAAATGCGATTATCATTTCGTGGAGATCATGGCATGCCCTTCAGGTATTTTAAGGTATATGAGTTTGCTATGGTCGAAACTTCTTTTTACAGCAAACTGATGAAGTCACATCGGTTAAATAGGTTGCTTAAATGGCGGTGGTCAGATTAAGCCCAATCCTGGGCAATCTGCAAAAGATTTGATTCAGTCATTAGAGACCGTTTATATGGAAAATGTAAGTATTCATCTAGACTCGGGGCTTCCTTTTTTAAACTGTTTCTAGTATGATGCAACTGTCCTTCCTTTATACTAGATTTCTTGTCCCAAACACAGTGTTCTAGAAAAAACTAGGTGCTAGTCGGGCGGATTGGGACTCTGAAGATTAATCGGGGATCAATTGGATTTGTATTTCTCTATTTTTTTGTAATTTTTATTAAATAATATATTATGTATACAAGTTTGCTTTATAATTTAATAATATGTCAGCATTTTTCTCCCGACCCGACGCCACCTCTGACAGGTAACACTGTTCCGATCTTCCATAAGTTGTTTCCTCCGCACCTACTGTTAAGAGGAATCCAGTTTTGATACAAACCCCGAATTTCTTTGACCAGGCTTCACCTGTCGGGTATATACTCAGATTTTTGACCAATTTCAGGGTTATGTTGTAGTCCACATGGTGTTGGTGTAGTTTTAGTTTAATTTTTTTGAGGTACCTTTTGACAGTGGTTGAATAAAAGTTACTACAGGTATTCATAGGTTTTTGTTCAGAGCTTAGTTAATAAGAAATATTGAAGTTGATGGTTTTGGAATTTCTTGTTTGGAAGAACCTCAACTCAAACTTTCTTATGGTCTTTCACTTGTTTGTAAATTGATACATCTGTTGAAAATTGAAATACACAATATTGTTGTCATGTGAAGCAGAGTTTGAGCTGATCACTTGAATTTATTGCTTGGTGTTAGATTGGAGTCGAGATTACAAAACCCGTCTCGTTAGGGATAGCAACGGTGTGGGTTCAGGACATATTTAGTGATCTCCGTCCTCTACCTTGTGGAATCGAGGATATCAGGTTATTTCGCTTCCCTATAGGATGGCAACAGAGAGGGTTTGAGGCAGATTTAGTGATCTTTGATATGGACTCCTGTCAAATTCAGTGATTTCTGCCATCTCTATCCTGAACTCGTCGGGACATTTATGATCTTTATCATAACGGGATTACAAAATCCGCCCCGTTTCCATTCATATACAGAGGAAGATATCCTGAAACAAACATAAACCCAGTATTCTCGATTTTATGACGACGGGATCGCAAAATCCGTTTTATCATCATCCTATAGCTATTATTAGGAAAATCATATCAGAATCAGACATATTTGTTATGCCAATGAATAGTAAACAGACCAAAAAAGAAATAAAATCAAGGATTTGCAGGAAATTAATTATAGCATGCATGAATCAATGACAAGATATTCCTTGGCCTGGTGTGTAAAGAAAACCAGGTGCAGTGACACAGTGAGTCACAAGTTCAATTCAGGAAAAGATAAATAAAAAAACTCCACATCTTTTAATGTTTTTATTCATTTATGAGGTAGGAAACAAAATAAATAAATACACAATAAAACTCAGAGAAAAAGAATCCGTCAACAGTTCATTTTGCTCAAATCTCAATATCTTCTTCTCTTCTTCTCTGCTTAAAAAACAATGGTAAATTTCTATTCCATTATTTTTAATTTGTTTATTGTGTTCTTGATTTAAGTTTTTTTGTTCCCTTGATTGCCAGTGTTCTTGCTTTAACCTTGTGCTTCTTGTTGCCTGAATGATCTGAATTCAAAACTCTGGGTTTTGGGTTCATCACCTTGCATGATCTGAATTCAATACATAGGCCAAACAATGTTACTGATGTTACTGAGTTCAAAATCAAACAATGTTGTATTACAAACAATATTGAATTACCTAATCATTTTAGTGTTTGTGTCTCTTAAGTGAATTTGAGTTTATGATTTGTGTTACGATTTCATGTAATGCCTTCTAAAGCTCCCAATTAATTTCTCTTGCACAAATGGGAGAGCCTGTTTGATATTCTACTTTCAGTTTTCGTTTCCTGAAGAATGTAATCGTTTTTATTACAATTTCTTAGACAACCTCAAAGCGTGTCGCAGAGAGGAAGATTGCAAAGTTCCAGAAGAACATAACTAGGAGAGGGTCGGAAAATTCATCGAAGAAAGGACATAACTACCCGGTTGGCCCGATCATGCTAGGGTTCTTCGTGTTCGTGGTCATTGGTTCATGTATGCTTCTATCTCCTTCACACATCTTCTTTCTCATATATCCTTTTGTTGGTTAGGAACTGCGATTCTTGGCTGTCCTGGAGATTTACAATTCACATCGGTTAACTTCGACTTTGCCACTTTTTTCGCAGCTCTGTTTCAGATAATCAGGACTGCCACTAGTGGAGGGAGGGCCTGATGTGAGAGAGGAAGCTTGTTGTGTGTAACTCAAGTTTATGGAACCTTGTAATGACTAAACCCAGAAAGTTTCTATCTTAATAAAATGAATATATGTATGAATATGACATCTTTGGTCTTAATAAATAGTAAGGTAGTGTTATGTGTTGGGGAATTGAGTTGTGTTGATATCATGTGTTTTTTGCTTGTCTTTTTTATTCACATCATTTTATATTAAAGTCTCCCGACTTACCTAAAAGGTCAGATTGAGAAGTGTAGATTCAGTATCTGGTGTGAGCCGATGGATGTAAACATGTGAGTTTTTCCCAGATTAAGATAGCATAAAGATATGCAAGAGAAATATGGATCCGGCGACGACAAGGAGAAATATCCGGGCGGATTTAGTATCTCATCCCTTACTTCATTGGATCGGGGATACTAGATTTTCGCCGGGTTTGAGAATTTGTACCTATCTACAAGAGTGGAAGGAGGCGTATTCGGGGCAAATTTAGTGATCCCGTCCCCTACAGTGCTGGATCAGGGACACCAAATCCTCGTTTCCTCTCTATAAGAGTGGTAACATGACGGTTTGGAGCAAATTTAGTGATCTTCGTCCTTTATATTGTCGGATCAGGGACACCAAATCTTACTCGTCCTTGTCCATGTCCAAATCTTCCTAAACAAAGGCTGTTGGGCTTCTAGGCGCTGCCGTCCAAGAACCTCTCTGGATTAGGGTTTTTCAAGCAAGAAGGGTCTCTACCGATTCTTGTTTTCTTGGGGATGTCGTAGCCGTTGATCTTGCAACCCTCCATGATCACTGCCTTGGTGTAGGTCAGTTCTTGGAGGTCGGATTGTGCCTTTTCCATGAGTTTGGGGTTCTTGATGAGCTCGAACATGGCCCATTCGATCACGTTTGAAAGCGTTCTCAGAGCCACCGACAAAGATGTCCTGTCATCAGTGAAAAACGGTCAAAGTTGTAGAAAACGTTAGATGCTAGTCAGACAAAGAGAACTTTTTAAGAACCAATCAGAAAATAAATGGATGGGAGAAAATGTGATGTTATCTACTTATCAACACGAACTGTTGATAAACAATAATAGCCTATCACCATATCAATCGTCAACATCTCACGTCGAGAAAATGTGACGGGGGAGAACAAAATCAACCCGGATTCGAGCCAGGCCTGAAAAACGAAATCAAAGGATTTATACATTTCAAAGGATTTTACACTAACACCTAACTTGTTAAAGGCACAAACTATGTGTAAAGAGGCCAAAAGACTGACAATTTTAGCAATCCTAGTTTTAAATATTTCACTGCACTTGAAGGCAGCTACAATCATCTATACAGTTAGTTTCTGAGTTGCCATTTTGCTTCTTTACTGCCACAGTATATAACTTAGGTTCTCCGCCTCTGACTTCTTCGAACAACCTGCAATCGCCAAAAGCAAGCATCGATTTAGTTTCGGTGAAAACCATACTTAAACGCAAAAACTAAAAAAATATGTGAAGTGCAGCATTGTCTGATGAAATTACGTCATCATATAATGAAAACATGTTTTATTTTCTGCACTCGGATTCTTGGTCTCTCATTTGCATACAGGTAAAATCTATACAGAAATTATATCTATCACCAATGAAAACATGTTTTTTTTTGTGATCAACATGAATTAAATAGTAGTATCACGAGCATGAAGATTGGAACCGGTGACTTCATGCTCATATTATTGTTTTCATAAGGTCTACTTTTCAAAGTATTAGTTTTCATGATAACGTCGATAAGGGGTAGTTTTTACTGAATCTCATATATATTTTTTCCTGAAATATTTAAAGCAAAGAGGTGGATGAGGAATATTTCTAGGGATGACAAAAATCTCCGAACCCAACGAGAACCCGGTGTCCTCGATCTGACTATGTAGGGGATGAGACCAACACAAGTTGGGCCAAGTGGTAAGGAGCTCACTTAACACATGTGAGATCCTGAGTTCGAATCTTGGTACATAAAGCAAAGAGGCGGATGAGGAATATTTCTAGGGATGACAAAAATCTCCGAACCCAACGAGAACCCGGTGTCCTCGATCTGACGATGTAGGGGATGAACATTACTAAATCTGTCCCATTGTCATCCTATAAATAGACAATACCCCGAACTGACAAAGACCCAGTATTTCCCATCTGACGGGGTAGGGATGAGAATCACTATATCCGCCCTAAACCTAAACCCGGTTTGTTGCCATTCCTAAATATTTGATATTTCTATAGATCCATTTGAAGAAAAAAATGGTCATTTAGTCTGTGTTCTCTATCCAAAAATGTTTCTTTCTCAAGCATAAGATAAACTCAACTAAATAACAAGAACACATCCACAGCCATCAATGTCCTAAAGACTTGATTTTTTCAAAAATAGAAATAGCAGGCCAAACTGAAGGAATATCTCAATTGAATGTGTCTGAACTATTGAAGTTGAAGTCTCCAAACATGATATTTGTGGTTAATGTTCGATATAACGATTCGTTCAAAGAAAAAAAGGGAAAGCAAGAAAGACTTACAGCATTTTCCTTCACATTGGTAAGTTCTGATCTTGATGTATCTGCAGAAACCTTCTGTCTCTTCGTTTCCTTGGCTGCATCCAGATATCATAAGAAAAACAGTATGGAAAAATTGCATGGAGAGACGTAACAATGACTTCTAAAAAATCCAAATTAAATGAACTCGGTCTTACTACTGCGATTTGACAAGGTATTTTGTTGATGTGCAGAATCATCTCCAAAAGAACCAGTAGTTTTTCCTTTAGTCTGGGTTGAAATTTCTGATTTAGACGAAGAAGGTTTTGTGATTACAGAAGTACACGAGGCTAACAGTTGTTGGGAAGCAGCACTTTTGTCGACAACTACTCTGTTGCTCTCGTTGATTGTGCCGGGATCAGTTGGAGATATGGCTCCTTTTCTCTCGTGTCTTGTACCCGTTACGTGTCTGCTACTTTTTGGGTTTTTGGATGTCCCCGTCACCGAACCTTGCTTGGTCGACGGGTTAATGGCGTATTTGACGCCACCCGACTGCTTGGTATCATCTTGATGCTTACGACCACATTTGGGAGGAGCGATAACAGGCTGAGACCAAGCACAATTCTCATAAGAAAACGACAAAACGACTACAAATTATTCTAGGGAAAATTGCAAAAAGTAGCTGTGAACTTACCATTTTTTGCAAAATGTGTAATTTTGTCCAAAAATGACCCTAAAATAAAAAATAATAATTTTAAAATAATTTTTTCTAACTCGATCTCGCCTATTTTTTTTCCTCCAACCGTCAGCTTGGTCCGACTCCCCCCTTTCATCCTCGCGCTTTCAAGCAACGAGCTGGTGATATTCAGTCTAAGAAGAGGAAAACCGACGAGCTCAAGTTGGAAAAACATAGTTTTAATTTAAAAAATATTAATTTCAGGGGTATTTTCGTCATTTTGGACAAAATTACACATTCTACAAAAAAATTGGCAAGTTCATAGCTACTTTTTGCAAAAATTGAACAATTCACAGCTCCTTTTTTCAATTTTCCCATTATTCTATGATCATCAAGCACTTTCTAGGCATACCAGAGAGTTAGGAGATTTTACTAAATCTATGATTGTAGTCATGAAACTTTCGTGAAAGTTGGGCCGAACAAGACCTTCTGAATTAGCCTGCACGGAACGAACAAGTTAGAAGATGGTCCGATAGTCTATATTTGAGTAAACGTTTAATATGCTTTCTCGGGAGTACTTGCCTCGTTGCTATTCTTAGCAAGGCCTATCTTATATAATGACGACGGCAGCAAAATCAGAGCAGGAGCATGTACGGAGGTGCCTTTATGATTTAGTGTGCTAATAAAAGAGATTCCGATGTCTGCTAGAATGTGGAGATTCTGCATTGTAAGGAAATATTTTTCTATCAACTGCAATGTAAAATCACGAGAGGGGAAGAGGTTTGTCCACGTGGATCATATTTTTACACTTACACGAGTTTTCTGAGCATCAACTGCATCCTGCGCTTTTCTAATTGCACGAAAAATACTTAGTAAATGTAAGATTGCATCATTAACAACATCCATGTTGCCATCAACAGTATTAGCGTTCATTAATGCCTGCAAGAAGATAATAAGTGGGCTGCAAAAAAACACACGAGGGATTCGTCAGCACAACCAAATTAGAACATATTTTTAGGGGCAAAAGAAGTGGCCCTATACCATACAAAATATTTGTACCATTTCAAATACAAACAGAAAATAGGTCATGTGCAGGTCAAGTGACCCCCAATTTATTCAAATTGACATAATTCTTCATTGAATAAAAATTTTAAAAAATATTTTTACATGTAATATATAATTTTACATGCAATATGTAATTTTTTTTTAATTTGAAGGGTCTTTACAATTCAGTTTAACTATGTCAATGACGGCACAAAAGTTAAAGACAAGTTATTGCAATTAAAAAAGTACACAACAACATCTTGCAAAAACTCCCTATTTATAACCTTTGGTATGATATTAGTAGGCTTCAAATGTACATTTACCTGCAAAACCGAGCATATACTTCCTCCTCCAGACAGTCTTCAGATGGGAAGCCGATATCATGAGCAAGAACATGGACCAAGAATACCACAACGTATGTCGGGTAATCTGTAAGCAATCCTCCATTCTCTGCAGAACCCTGGCGAACTCGAGCTTCTTTACTATATTCCTTGATAAATTCTGCCATATATGTATATGACTAAAACAAGCATCGTCAGAAATTTATATGATAAAGGTTTCATAAAACAAACACGGGAACTGCATAGGATGGGACATAAACATACAACATTCTGGAGATCCTCGTGACAATCTGAGGCGGCCAATGCATAAGCACACGCGTATCTACTAGGAACAATGCGCTCCTTCAATAGTTTGTGTACTTTCTCAATAAATAACCTCCTAACAAAAGAAGCAGAGTCCTGGAATGACAGAAATATACAATTCATTCGTAAAACACCCGTCAAATAAGCATTGAAGAAAATAAGAGTAATATTTTCATCAGAAAAATTCAAGTTACTAAAAATATTATATTGAACCTACTAATTTATGATATATAATGGTCATTGACTATAGACTTCCTGGCACAAGTGCAAATCTAGTTTTCAATATTTCATTTTATATATCACATTATTTATGAAGAAATAGAAATTGTATTAACAGTTTAGGACGAAAAGTTATAAAAGACTGTCAACTCATCTTTCCCTAAACTTTCTATATAAGGGCATCTCAACAAAGTTTCCTGCGGGTATCTGATAATCGACTAATTGTACGGTTTTCATGCATATTCAAATCTTGCCTACCTTTGAGACCAAGATTGTATGGCAAAAAATATCAGGAGCAATGTGTAAATCCCATCTTCTGGAAAGCTGAAGAACAGACTTTGCAGCAGCTAATCTGATATGAGCCTGGTCGTTTTCACTGCATACTCGATAACCACGACACTCTCAGCAAGCAAAAGATGACGATAAATCTGACATGAATAGCACAACCCAACTTTTGAAAGGCAAGATTGACAAACACAGCATATCTCTTTTTACATTAGAGGCTATGTTCAGCAAGATATGCACCCAAAGATTTTAGACTTGGTTACAAAAGTACCTCACGCTTTAACTCAAAATCGCTTATTTCATGTAAGTTACATAAGCAAACCAGTCAGTGTTTATATAATGTGTGTCAATGTTACTTCCAAATTTTAAATTTACAACATAAAAATGGATAATGATTTTTCAACCACTCCAGGTGTCTACTCAGTGCCAGTTATGGGGAAGATTCAAGCTTTAATCAGTTCTGAATCAGAATGTATTATGAAAAGGAAATCACGGACATAACTATTCATCAATGATAGAAAACTTACCTCGATATATCCATACAGGCTTCACTGTTCTTCAGCATCTTTGACAACATGTCCAGGAATTCATTGATTTTCCATCTTACACGAGTTCCTCTATGTGGCAATAAGCTCCTCACAAGTGTTTTCAGCCCATAAATCTGCATGGGGCTAGAGTTAAGTAAAGCAGTTATGAAGAGATTCGACTTAAAGATGTAGATTGTTTGCTTGATCGAACCTCGACCATGTAATTACAAATTGCTGTACACTATGGAACTTATTCAACTATAGTTGCAGCAATTCTAAAGATCTAACTCTATCTTATGCTTTTAAAGATGGCAGTCAAGAGTTAAATTGTCACAGTACTAAATACAAACACAAAATAGACCGAATACCTACATGATGAACAAATAATACGCAATGAAAGAAAGGGCAGAAGAAACTAATACCTTAGTTTACAGTTGAATTGTTTCTATGCTTGAACTATGGTCTATATAAGTACTTAAATTCCTTTTGCTTGCCAGAGGAGATACAGATTTTGTTGGAAGCAACCCTTAATTCTGATCTAGTTGTTTGTTCAAGGGAATGATATCTATTAATGATAAAACTTTATGTATGATTTTAAGTACAGCGAATGACCCTTTACATAGGGCATAACAAGTTGGCCTAGGACAAATATGCAAAATAAGCAACAGGAAATAGAAAATAATAGGAATTACTACTAATAATAAGAAATATAAGACTAGGAAACTAGAACTACGAACTACAAAACAAAATTAGGAGTAAGACTATTGATTTATTTTCTAAGACTAAATAACTTCCAATCTGATCACCCAGGAACTATTTTATCTTCTTCCTTATTTATTACCAGTATAACTAAGGCTAGTAACACTGAAAATTGAAGATGAGAATCTTTGAAATTGGAATTGAAACCAATGAAAACCGAACTTCACCCATCACTAATCCTTCTATAAAATCCTTAACACTTTCTTCTCCACTGCAACCATACAAAGCTATGCATCTCTTTTCCTACACCAACCTTTAACTTGCAAGAAGTGCTGCACTCGGAAGCATCTTCATGTGGGATTTGATCTTCTGATGGCTCAACCTAAGACAAACAAAAGTTCAATCCAGTGAAATAACTTCTGACACTTGAGAAGTTGAGTAACTGAACACATGACCTACATTCAAGTGGGGCATGATTAAGCAATGCCAATGAGAAACAAATTTAAAGCTTACATCAATTACTCGGAAAAGATTGTCATATATGTATGATTGTATCTTTCCTTCTTGAGCTTCAAATGTTGAAACATAGTACTGAGCTAGACATCCCAATGACTGCAAAACAGTTGGGATATTCCTCCCGCTATGTAGACAACTCACCAAGGCCTGGATGAAAAGGCAACATTTTAGATTGATTTCTCACCGAAAAAAATAATATAAGCAAGGACTCTAAATGGTGGTTACATTGGATCTTACTAGATCCAGATAACAGAAACAATATTGAAAGTTGAAGATTGCATATAAAAATGTGTATCTGTGATATATAACTCAGGTATTAAATCAAATAGCCAAAACTTGGATCAAACCCCAGATGTCAAGGTGAACAAACCTTGCATAAATCCAAGATGACGAATTCCTCAGAATCTCCACTCAACACAGCAATTGCAGAAACTGCAAGTTTGGACTGAACACGAGTTCCCTCCATGCATAGACTCTTCAAGAATGGATAAATGTCACTACAAAACAAGAAAAATGTTGGGCCACTACAATAGGATGTTTAAATTAAATTAAACAGTAAAGAAAGCCCTAGAAAGTCACACCAACAATCTGCAAAAAAAATTACAACACCAAGTGTATGCTACGGCAATACCACCAAACCACTAAGTAAAAGCCGTTGATATATTTCTATAAAAATTGAAGTATTATCATTCTCAATTCTTGTTGTGCATATTGGTTCATCATCAGGTGCAGTTGCAATGGATATTGACCATGCAATCTAGGATTTTTAATAAAATCATTCTCAAAGGTTAAATTGCAGAAATACCAACTGAAAAGTCATTTCAAGGCATTTCATGATTCAAGCATTTAACATATGCAATACCAATACACAAAATTGTAGTTCAACTATCCATGTATGCAGAAATCACCTCAGCTTGACAGAAATATGTGGGCCAGCTTTTGCCAATACTTCGATCATCTTATCATTCATTGGATTGCTGTTCTCCAGCAACTCCAAAAACTCCAGTTCTGCACCTCTCAGGAGTGAGGGGAAAATGCTGACAATAACCTAAGTCAGGTGTAAAGGATGTGAATGGAGTATATAATTAACCTATGGATATTGCTCAAAAAAGTTGTACTTATGATGTATTGATGTAGCATTAGATTTCTAACAGAAAGCCAAACCAAGGAAAAACCCAGAAGAGACAAGCTTAATATAGTCAACGGAAAAAAAAACTGGTCTTGCACGTGGACCGAGAATGTATGAACAGGAAGGAAATACCGTGTTAAACTTACCCTAACCCAAAACCTTAACCTATTAGGTGGAGAGTACCCAATTAGTATATCATGTGGTCACTACATACAGATTTAAATGTAAATTTACCCTCATAACCTCATTAAGATGTTTCTAATGCAAGTAATTCATCTTCACTTGTTTATAAATTTAAAAGGGATATGATAAACTTCATCCACTTTGATGCATTTGCCCAGCCGAATAAGATAAAGCAATGCATAAAAAGCACTGACACCAAATCATCATGTCATATATAAATATACCAATATATAAGCCTAGCTTTAAAACACTTAACATTTCATTAGTAACTGATAATAGGTTACAATTTCATGTATTTCAGTCGTAGCTTGATATACTTGGGATTTTATTAGTAGCTTTAATATATGCACCTTCAATTCTTTTTAACCCTGGTGTTGTGATGGAAATATTAAATGGCAGACAATCTAAGCAAAGGCATAGTTCAAATCCACACAAACGGTACTATTCTTACTAGAAGAAGGTTTATGGAAGAAGCCTCCAGATGCTTATTTCCTAATTTGTTACTGGAAAGATGATCTAAAATACAGCAGACGTGCTCTGAGCTGAAGATGTTACACAAGCATTTTGATGACAGCAGTCTTAGAAACTCAAGTTGTGGATGTTTATCGCCAATCATATGCAGAAATTTATCCTGAGAAAAAACATGAAGAATATGCAGTGATTTAAGTAGCACAGAAACAGAGGGAAAAAATACTAGAAAATGATTACAAATTATTCACAGAAATTCAAGAAAGCCCATTGATCTGGTCTATAAACATAGGGTTCTAGAAAGCAATATAAACACACTAAAGATAAATGCAGAAAATATGCAGCAAGCATAAGTCTGGATATCAATCCATAATTTCTAGAAAATATGTTGAGTCCCTCAAACATATATGCATCTGGATTTCTTATTCCTGCTCAATGAATTCCCTCACTGAACATATCATTTGAAGATGCAGAAACAAACCCCAAAAAACCCATAAATTTCCCAATTCGCTAAAGAAGTAATGTAGGTTCCTGATCAGAAAATATATAATGTGCAGACAGAACATATAAACATGAAAAATAACATGGTATACTTTAATAATTCAATTAAAACAAAACAACAGTAAAAAGTAACTAACGCACTCTGGCAGTCTGGGCACTTGTGATTGCCGTAACATTCATTAATTGTGCCAGTGACTTGAAAATGTTATTATCTTTCATGATATTCAATTTATGAAAGCACTCTTCTGCTTTGAGAGGATCGGGAAATGAAACAGACATTTTTGAAAATGAAGCTTTTATACTCTTTTCCATTTCTTCTGAACTATTCTCCTGCAAAGAAACATCATAAAATTCACTCACTCAGAGTTAACATAATAGAATATGAGCATACACGTATGACAACAAGCCAAACTACCACAGTCAAACTCGATACCTTCTCTTTCTGTCGCAAGGTCAGATAAGCTTGCACCTCTTTTTGCAGCCTGAAAGCATACAGATCCTATAAAGAAATCTAAAAAAAACTGAAAACCACAGCACACGATATCATTACCTTCGTTTCTGCAATAAAATAGAGTTCAATGCCTTTGTATGAAGAGGGGTGAAAAGGGAGAAAATATGGATCCAATGTCTTGTCCTCTCCTCCACTGAAAGGTGAACTGGAAATAAGTCTTCTGCGAGAACAAGCTCCATGTTCTGACACCTAACAAGTATAATTACAGATTACATCTCACATAACAAAAACAGGTTTGTAGTTAGGAAATCAGAATGTGCTACTTTACTAACCTGAAATCTTTGCAATCTTTGTCATAACAAAGCAACAAAACTTTACATGGTATCTGTTCAAGGTAGTCAACCGTTGACATGTAACCTTCAGAACAATATTTACAATAATCTCGGTAGACCTCTAGCAACTTCTGCATAGCCTTCTTTCTAACCGATATCTGTAACCAAAGAAAAGTAAATGAACTCCCGGAATGAGTACCAAACAGCTTCAATTGCAACCTAGCAGATAAAAACTTTCCAAGCATGTATACCTTCTTATCCCGAAGCCTTTCAGTAGCTTGACATATTAGTTTGGTGGGAATGGATTCAAAGTTAGACCTGGCAATATCACAGGCAACAATCACTGCCTGTGTTCTCACTTTCTCATCAAAATCTAATAGTCGTCCTTCGAGGGCAGCTGATCATTTCACAAGATCCCAACAGTATATATCAGACTCATTGTAGAATCAGATATATGATATGCTACAACTGAAAAGGGGAAGTTCAATAGAGTATGAGAAACTGCTTAAAAGCTTACCAAAAATTTCAGTTTCCGCAGATGGATTCGCTATATAGCAAGCTTTAGCACATTGTATTGCACTAACTCTGACTTCTGCAGATTTATCAGAGAACCTCCGAACAAACTCCGTGAAAAGATCAGGATAGTTTTTAGCAACACGATGCTCAGGCAGTGCCAAAAGTTTTCCAACTAAGTTAACAGCTTTTATTCGGACATCGACCTGATCAGTCTAAAAGTAGAAGCAGGGTCTTATCAATGATGACCACAGGTATTAACTTCAAAGTACAGGAAAAGAGAACTATATCTAAAGAAGAAGCAAGTAACACCCATATAATATCATTCAAAAAGAAGGATATAAGAAATGAAAACCAAGTGAACAGAAGAAGAATGAAATACCAGTAATTCTCGAATCAAGTTCGGAATGACAGCAAGAAGCATCTGAGGAGCACACTGGAAAATTTTCAAAATAATTTCATGGTAAAATTCTTTGAGTTTGCTCACTACTGCATCTCTGTCCATAATACAAGATGACAAAAATTGGCAAGCAAATGGCTCAAGCTTTTCTGCACAGGATTGGATTACGCAAGAAGCAAGCCGAGCAGCTGCACCCTGTATTCCAGAAGAAAACAAGTGAAATGTTGATAACGGGTCTAATGTCTGAATGCGTCAATGCCAAAGGGGATTTTTTGTCATCTAAGTCATGCATGAAATAGCTACCGATAAGGCAGGCAGGAACCCATAATGCTATGAAGTTTCAGCCCATGAAATAAAGCTCATTGAAAGGATCAGCTACTGAGAGATATCATGTGACTTCAACATTGATGGACTCCTCTCACACACGAGCAATTCACTTCAAACTAAAAATGTCTCTAAAATAGTTCTTAGCCAAGGGTTTCTTGCTCAGATTCCAAGGTCAATACTACTATGGATTATAATGTTAGTACCATTGTTATTGGTTCTGATAACCACTTGATCTGATGTGTGTTCTGGTATTCCACTTATGATTGACTCTTCAAAGTATAAATGTTTTGTTTCATAGTCATATACATTTTAGATGAAGGTTTCACAAAAATATGTAGCACATGCATTATTATGACCATGTTTTGTACTGTAAGCCAAGTGTTTCAGTGTCTCCAAATTTATGCATGATCATCTTCCAAACACATATCATTTTAGAATATCACCAAAGGAATTTCATATCTTTCTACACAGCATTTTGCCATCACACTGCAACAGATAATATGAAAACCAAAATAGAACATAGTTTACCAGCACTTACCTTTCCCTCTTTTATAAGGTTCTGCAAAATCACTTCCAAAAGTGGTTGAGAAGCTTCCTCGTTTAAAATGTGTGTCATTATAGACAAAATATCTTTAATCAAACTCTGTTGATGATGTTCACTATAAAATAAGAAATACACAGTTGTGAGTTCACTGCTAAAACAAATCAAAATTTGCAAAGACTAACAAGAATATTGAATACTTCCCATATTTATAGTTGCATCTGACTCTTCCCTTTATACATTTTTCTATTTTTATTCAATGTGGGACTTTATACTTGAACACTTCCCATATTTACAACATTTTGAAGTTGGTGATCACAACTGTGTCTACAGAAAGGAGCATATAGCTCTCATGAGATTACTATAAAGGAGTTTTGAGGTCTGTGGGGAAAACAGTTTCTTATGACTAATTCCTTAAATCACAAAACAATAGAAAATATAGACCTGCTGATATTTTTCTGTGGAACATAGGCATAATGTTCTCTGATTTCCACCCCATTTAATGAGAAACAAAAGTTACCAACATAAAAGTAGTATTCAGATTAGACAAATAAGTACAAAAAAGCACCAACAAAATACTTGAACTGAGATGAAGTTGCAACCTCACAACAGAAAAGAAAATCTTGAAGAGTTCAAGAACAAGATTGCCACAATCATAGTCAAGCATGATCACGCAGCATCTACATCGTGCAATAATCTGTAATATTTTGACCCTCTTCGGAAACATTTTGCTTGTCGTATCGGAAAGCTCCTCAAATACACTTAGAATGAGTTTAAAAATGTCCTGCGGTAAATACCATGCATCATCAGTAGGAAGCAAAATGCATACTAGACTTGCCACAAGGACACAAAAGTAAGTTACAAATATTATATAGTAATTCACCCGATGTTTATCTTCAAAAGGTGGTTCGGGTGCTAAGACCCTAAAGACTTCGCTGATACAAATGGCCACCATAAGCTTAACATCTTTATCTTTATGATCAAGAATTCTATGATCAAGAATGGGTTTACAGAAGGGCTTAATAGCAGCTTCTAATTTTTCCGAAGCTTCTCGCGATATAGGCTGTTCCAACTTTGACAACGGATTGGCGGCTTGCTGCAAAGAAACAAGCAGAAATGTTGAAAAGCAAAACAAACTATTCTTGTTGTAGCAAAACTGCATGCAAACCAATGTCATCAGATATGAATCTTTTCAGAGCACTGTAGATAAAGAATGTGAAGCGATAACATCAGATATGAAAATTTTCAACTAGAAGCTTCTAAAAACAAAAAAAAATAATGCAAACATCCATCTTAATTTTATAAGAAGATCCCTCACTCCTGCATAAATGAATTTGGCATGGCATAGAAACAACTCCTTCAACTTAATGCCAATTACTATGCATCCACTCCTGACTAAGAGTAATACATAATCATATACACATAACATATGACACTAAAAGGTGACATCATATGTATCATATGATAAAGAGAGATGTCAAAGAGACACTAAAAGGAGAGCATATACATATGACACACACTAATTGTGTGGGTAAAGTGTTTGTGACATGACAAAAGACTACTCTATGCACAAATACAGGTCCTATCTAGAAACCATACTACTATATGGACAAAACCCATCCGCTATCCCCATAAACTAGCAACTCAAAGATAAGGGCACATAAATCTAAACTCAGGCAACAGCATTTGAACCAATGCACATACAAGCTTACCCACGACATAATAAACACGGGTGGGGCATAGTCAAATAACACTTGTTTGTTTTATCATAAGTATCGAACTCAAGACCTCCCTTGTGTAGAAGAAAGCTCTTTGCCACTAACCCAACTCAAGTTGGTTCAAACAACACTTGGTGATATCATTGAAAAATCCCATTTCAGAAGGACAAGCAAAATTCTACCATAATCAACTCGTGTTTCATGTTTGTGTGCGAGAGTGTGTAAAATTTGCTTATACTTGAGCACATTCAGCTCCAGTTCACCTCCTCAAAACCCACATTCAATGAACAAACAAGCAAAAACCAGCAATCTTCAACAACATGCCCCCAAATCAACAATTACCCAACAAACAAAACAGAAGAATCAGCTCAAACCACTTCCTAAAATCAAATCTAAGCCAAATTCAAACAGAAAACGAAGAACAGAGCAACATCGTCATCATCAACCCAGAAAAACTATAATATGAAGTTTCAGGTAAAACGAGCTTACACGGAGTAACTTGACGAGGAGGTCTTTTCTGCACTGAGGTTGGCGAGCGAGCTCAGAAGCGATTTCAGAAATGAGTTGCAGAGCAGATTCGGCCATTGCAGTGTGAATGTACGAGCTCAGGGTTTTGGTAGAGAGACACTAAAAAAAGGTCTATGTCTCAGTGTTGGGGACGACGACTCTATTTACCAAATTGCCACTTCCTCCAACGATTTTAAAATAAATATTTATAACGATAAATAAATGAAAATGGGCCCAATGGGCCAAAATAAATTGGGCTATTGGCCCTTTAATGAGTTGACCAAGAGCCCAACACATTTCTTCATGTCTGGTTCAGTTCTCTCTGTTCTGTCCAGACATTTTGATTTTCTCAGCTGCGAATTCTCATTTTCTCGCCAGACAAACACCCTCGTAAATTACTCCCAAAATTGGAAAAAGAAACCCAAATCAGTAGACCTATAAAAGCGGGATATTTCAAATCCATCGAAGAGCATTTGCAGATTCTGAGCCCACAGTATCCACTGTGTTAATCACAGGAAAAAATTCAAGTTCCTCAGATGATGAAATAAAAAATCTGCAATCGCAACTCTCTCCGACGGACCCATATTTAAATCATCGTGAAATAGTCCAGTTTAATCCTCCAGAAGGATTCATGGGTCGCTCTCGGATCTGACACAGAGGTTTGATTTCTGTTTCTGTCTAGAAATTGTTTAATTTTACAGTTTATGGGTCACATTTGAGCTTTGCATTGTATCGAATTTTGAGTTTTGTGTTACTTGTGGGTTTCAGCTTGAAACAGGAGTGAATGAACAAATTTGGTATTTTATTTTAACTTGCTTTTTTTTCTCTCTAATGTTGTAATTTAATCTAGATTAGATGTGTAAATATGATCTAGCTCTGATATAGTTGGATCACTTCAATGGTTGAATCATAATATGGCCAGACTAAAATTTCTTAAGAGTTTTCAATATTTTATGCATATGGGCAACATTGAACTTGTAAATTTTGTTTTTGTTTTGAGTTTTGAGTTTTCTAAATCCCAATTCATGAAGGCTACCTGATTGCCCGTGTCCACGGGAGAAAATGTAGGTATTATTTCACCAATGATTGTGAATTGGAGGGTATTCGATTCTTTTTGCATACCTTAGCTTATTAGCATTATCGGGGAGTGATTTTTGTTTGATCCTTGTGAAATAGGCGAAGGATCAACTGAAGGGAAAGGGCTTTGTGTCATTGCAACAAGGACATTACGGGCAAGATTTGCATTAAGTGTGCTGAGTTCCTTGATTTTGACCCTTACAGGGTTATGGTCAGTAATACCGATACCAGTTTTTTTTCCTCCAGAGTATCTTCTTCCATTGCATGATAATGTATTCTTTTTAATCGTTCATGTTTATAAAACATAATAACTTGCCTTTCCCCCTTACATGCCCTGACTGGTTGTCCTTTACTTTTCAATATAGCGTTAGGGAATTGAAATGTATGGCTTGTGGGGATGAAGACTAAAGAACAGTGTGTTGAACACTACCAGAATGTCTACATGAACTCACCGAACTTCCCTCTTCCCTCCCGTATGGCATTTTGCATTAAAGCTAATTCACTATGCAACCGTGATTTTACATATAAATAACCTAGTTTGGGAATTATTATTTTTTGTTGGGCGTATTTCTTGTTGTTGGGAAGAATAGGAAGGAGCTTCTAGCAATGGCTAAAGGGAACGGTGAGGACAAGAAAGGGTTATGAAAATGTTAACCATTATAGTTCCTTTTTCTTACCATTCTTACTTTATTTGTACACGATGGATCCTATTTCTCCAGTGTATCGACACTTAATATTGCATTATCACATTTCATCTCTTACGACTTACGCTAACTTCATTACGTGTATATATGCAGAGCTGAAGATTCACACAACTGGTTGCCATCTTCAAATGCAGGTGAGAGAGAGAACATAATTTTTGCTTGCTGGTTGTAATACATTATCATGACTATTACCGGACTTTCTCTGCATTGTTTTTCTATACTTCAGAAGCAGATTCTAGGGTACATTCTAGTAGCACAACTACAGCAGCAACAGCTGCTGTTAAAAAGGCATCCAACATAGGTTTGTTATATAATGATCTTCCATACTTTGCAAATGCTTGCGGATGTGAGTCCTTGCTTTGGAAAAAAATATTTGAATATTTTTATAGGTTTCTGTTTTACGGTGAATGCTATAGATGAAATCACTTGGGATTTACTTGTGTGAATCTATCTTACTCAAATGGTGGTAAAATTAGTAAATTCTTTTTCTACATTTTTTCATCACTTTGGACAAACACCTTCATTGATACATGTATAGTTGAGGTTACCTTCTCACAATCCGTCTATGGATTGTGGTTCTTTTGCATACCTCCTGGCACCACCCACTAGGGTTGACCTAGTTGGTCAGGATGAGCACTATCTCATATAAGATTCATTCTTCTAATCATAATGGGTCACTTGTTTGAGAGCATGTTATGACTTTAGACTTTTCTAACGAGTGTAGTAATCCTCCCAATTTTATGTCTATATTAACATGCACTCTATAATAAGTATTAAGTAAAATTAAAACTTTGACCAATGACAAAATATTGCTCTCTTCTGGTCAAATACAATTTTTATCAATTTATTTTAAGATACTTTAATTTTATTTTATGCATGCAGTGAGCCCATATTGTGGAGAGAAGCATGGGCCTCGTGAAAGAGACAGATAGCTCTAAATTTACAGCCATAGATTATAAACCAAAAGATAAGATCATAAACTTTCTATCCATCACCCATTAAGCACAGTACAAGGAGTTGAGAAGCAACACAGTGCCCAAAACACCACCAAATCATGAAAACCTCCATAGTCCACAGACCCCAATCCACCTCCTTCCTCACCAACACAACCCCAAACCCTCCATTCTTCACCAAAACCCACCTAACCCTCAAACACAAGCTCCCATCTCTCATCTGCAGAGCCAAAACCAGAATTCAACACAGACCCATAACCTCAAAAACCAAACCCAGATCCCAGAAGCCATCAAAAAGTGAGGGAAATGAAGAATCAGGAAAAGGGTACTCAAGAATTGTGGTGGTGGGGGCTGTGTCTGTGGGACTGGTGTTGCTGGGGATGGGGATGGATGAGCACAGGGCCATGGCTTTCTGGCCGGGCGGGCCGTTGATGGAGGAGGAGTTCTGGGACAATGTGAGGAGGTATGCTCTGTATGCACTCACTGTGAGCTCAGGTGCTCTGTACACAGTCTTGCAACCTATTGTGGAGTTGATGAAGAACCCCATTTCTGCTGTTCTGGTTGTGGTCATTTTTGTAGGGAGCTTTTTTATTATCTCTCAGGTGCTTAATGCCATGGTCGGTGTAACTAGTTTTAGCTATGAATATGGTTATTAGGCTCTTGAGGTGGATTTTTGGTGTTATAGGGGTTGCTATGTACAAACTCCATAATTTTTGTTAGCATGGTCTTTATATCTGTGGGGATATGAAACAAACAAGAAATTTTATTACATGCAATCTTTTTGGGACAATCTTTTGCTGCAATTTGATATGTATGTTATTACGAGAAAGATCGAAGCGTTGAATAAGGAAACATGATCTTTCTCGAAGCGTTGAATAAGGATCCATGATCGAAATAAGAATTATAATGACACTGTATTTACGCAGTTCGTGGGTAATTTGTCGCTCACGGACATATGAGAGAATTGGTTATTATTACCAAATGAGTCCGGTATGATTGCATGATCTAGTGTCTGTACTCTCAGTGTCTACAAAATGATAGACGATGTTCGGGTGAAGAAGGTCTTTTAAGGGCTAATCGGATTAAAGAAATAATCGGAGATTAGCAGAGAATTAATCAAAAATTAAAACAGAGATTTCTATACTAGCAAATTTTGAGTTCTCTTTACCTAATAAATAAGTATTGTAGAATCTAACTTCATATATGTGCGGTTCTAAATTTAAATCTTGATATAGATAAATTAGGATTTACGGCTTTCTTACTAGTAAAAAAAGGTGAGCTTAAAGGTACGGTCTTTATCTTAGGATCTCTCCAATGTGCATGGCCATTCCGTTGGAAAGATTCGTGTTGGCATACAATAAGAAAAGCTAGCACGTACATTGAAGTTTGTATTTTATTCAAGGAAATAGTATATCATGTGTTAAGTTAAGTGTCCATACAAACTCTTCTTATATTTTATACTGACTCGATATAGAACATGGACTCGAATGTGAAAATCTCATTAATACTTACTTGCTCTAGGACTTGAACTCGCATGTGAACACCTAACAATCTCTTTATCTACATTAGGTCTACCCATACTCCCAATCTCAAATTGTCACTCACCCGCTAGCCCATATAACAATTTAGCTTGATCTGCTTAGGATCCTACTTGTCTATTGGGCCTAATCCACCACGCCTGTCGAAATCCACTGGTATGATAGACCCGACGAGATACACAAATTTCTGTTTTGATACCATTTGATAGGGAGAATCGAGTCTTCTGAAGGAGGAGCAATCATTAAAAAAATGAGAGAGGAAATAGAACTTGTTCATGAGTCTACTTGTCTCCGAAGTAACCACTTTTTTTGTTTACCTTCGTACTTTCTCTTGGCTAGCGAATGGTCCAATTGTCCTTGAGGTATCGCACCATGTTATATTTTGATAATCTACAAAAATTATCACTTTCTGTTCAATTTAAGGTGAGTTTCAAATGAAATATTCACGAGATAGTGAAAATTCGAAAGAGTATACATCTCAAAATATTGAACCCAACAAAATTAGTTTATCATGTTTTGAGACCCATCTGCATATAAAATTCTGACTACATAATCATTCGATATGGATCTTTGGATTTACATGTGAAGCTAACGATTACTCTTCCACATTAAGTTCAATCACATAATTACGCTCACGCTCTTAAACTCAAACTACCTAGCGCATTCTCCCGATGGCCCATCTAATAGCTCTGACATGATTCACTCGTGATTACATACTCCTACATACAAATATGGCTCAATCTACAATGGCTTATGAGATCCACGGACCTGCTAGTCTCGATAAAAAGAAATATGCGATAACCTAGGCTTTTATAGTGTGTCGTAAAAAGATATCAAGACACTAGTCAAATGGAAAGAGTATATATTTTAAGAAAATTAATCAGAAAATAAATTAGATTTAAATTTTTTTATAAAAGGATTAATCCGTATAATATAAAGGGATAATGACACTTTGTTACACCTAACTATAGAGAAATGACATTTTCATATCCTAACTAGTTTTCTCTCTTTTTTAGTACCCTGGCAATTTTTTTGTGACAACTTACCTCTAAAATGCCTAAAATACATAAACTACCCTTAGTTTAAGAAACCATAAATTGAATTGGTTCAGTTTTGTTTATCTTTGGTTCAATTTTGTTTATGTTTAAGATGCAATTACAATTATGCCCCCAAATCTAAAATTAAATTTAAACAATTTGAAATCTGGTTTGATAAATCAAATTGGACCAGTTTTATTCTGATTTTTGAAATCAAGAGTATTTTAGTCATTTTGGCATAGTTTGTCACAAAAAAATTGTCAGAGTACTAAAAAAGAGAGTAAAATAGTTAAGGTATGAAAGTGTCATTTTGCTATAGTTAGGTGTAACAAAGTGTCATTATCTCAAATATAAACTCTAATTGAGCACTACTAAGAGAGTAATTTCCTAAAAGTTAGTACAAAATTACAGGATTGCCATTACATTCTCATTTTTCCTCCGTGAACGAAAATGTTTTCACTTTCTCTTCTTTTTGAGACTTTAAAGCATCAACTACACATTACGTGTCGGTTATAATTGAGAAATCGCTAATTTGGTACAGTAAATGCTAACTTTTTACTCACATGAAAAGCTTGGGAAAAGATGGAAAAGTTCTCTTTAGAAATGAAACAGAAATTCATATTTCATGCACCAAAATATACAGAGACACTGAACAGATTCGAGTATAACAATATCTGTCCATTACTCAATCTCTTGACTTTTTTAATTACTGTTCATGATTCATGTTAATCAAATAAAAAATCTATAGGATGCACGAATAAACAAGCAGATCAGTCAGATACTCGGATAAGTGAGCAGGTACAAGTATGGTAATATCTGTCCATTACTCGATCTTTTGATTTTCTTACTGTTCATGATTCATATAAACCGAATACAAAGTTCATGGGATGCACAAATAAATGAGCTGGTCGGTCATATATTCTGGTAACTGAGCAGGTACAGATATGACAATATCCGTCCATTACTCAACCT
>JAYMTP010001053.1:0-26750 GCA_036897365.1 Geranium brycei | reverse complement strand
ACATTTACATCTCAAAGATATTATAATAATTTGAATTGGAGAATGATATTTTGAATTTTTAATAAAGTTTAGTTAGTTATAGTATATTGAAAATCAAGTGCAATTAATGTGGTTAAGTGCAATTTCCTAAAAGTCTAAACAACATTTAAAAGGGCTCAAGCCCACTACTAAATTATTATATAAAAAGTTATGCACATGGGGAGTTGAACTTAAAACCTCATGGTTAAAACAACTATTGTCTACCACTAGACTAATGCAATTTCCAAATAAAAATTTTCATTCAAAATTTTCGAATTCCCTAGCCAAGAGGGGGGCGGCTGCCCCTCCTTGCCCCCCAGTGGATCCGCCCCTGCCTTGAGCCCTCCAGTGTTATAAGATGAGTTGATGTGTACAGTGCATTTTGATATATGGATGTGGTGGTTTCAGTAATTGCGCCCAATATTATTGACTTGTTTGGCTTGGGATGAGCTAGCGTGTGTAATGAAGTAACCATGTCCAGCCACTACCCAACATTTCTCTTTTATTTAATTGACTCACTTCCACACGATCTTAAATCAATATCAATGAGGATTTGAGAGCAGCCCTGGCGCAAGTGGTCCATGTCTCTTCATCACTGGCCTCACCCAAGAATCAAAGCCTTGCTACGTCTCGTTGGGGTATTGGGTTGGAATAGATTAAGGGGTGGAGTTAGGAAACTATGTACATTGGGTTGGGCTTTGATAAAGTGGACTTTGGGTTGGGTAGCATAGGACGTAAAAACAAATATCAATGAGGACATTTTTACAAGTCGCAACAAGAGATGGTGTGACTTACCCCGCACTATGGTCCCAGTTAAAGTTTGTCAAAGCATACCTAGCTAATTCATGACCCAACGTATTACATAAATGACGAGCAAAATAAATAGAAGTGACAACCACATAATTGGAAAGAATGAAACAACAGTCCCTCAAAATACCCCCGAATTGGTTCTTGGTCTAAATCCTTCGTTGGATAGAGTGACACTACAGACCAATTCTTTTCTTTAGCCCAAGAAAGAGATTCCCTGACGCCTGTGACCTCTACTTCTTACGGGTGGAAATATCCCAAAAATCGTTTACAAAAAGCCTCGATGACCCGGCCCTCCGAGTCTCTGTAGAGGAGCCCTAAACTCCACGCGCCCTCAAAACGTCCAGCCCCCCGTCCATATTCATTGACATTTATAAAATGTTGTTAAATTCGATTATAGTTTACCATTATATTTGATAATCATTATTGTTGACACCAAAAACATAACATAAATTTTAGGGAAAATTCTACGTGACCCCTTTTAACTATACATGAGTTTCACTTAAACCCTCTTAACTTGAAAATCAACTTGTGGAGTCCCCTAAGTTTGAAAAAATTTCACTTTACCCTTTTCCGTTAACTTTCTTAAAAATTCTATTAACTTTTTTGTGAAATAACGAAAATACCCTGCACTAAAAAAATTAAAATAAATAAGTAAAAATGATTTTAAACTTTTTTTTCTAATTTTTCGTTGTAAAAAATAAAGAATAAAATTATGTAAAAATTTAATGAAAAAGGTCAAGGGAAAGATTTTCAAGCTTAACAGACTCTAGAAGTTGATTTTAAAAATAAGTTAAAACTCATTTACCGTTAAAAGAGGGGTCATGAATAGTTATGACTTATGAATCATCACGCTGAGGCATGATATCGCAAAAACTCATATTCTTGATCTAATATAGTGCGTTGATTTCTTGATGGGCTCATAATGGGCCTTTCACTTGAGCCCGCTTCATTCAGCCCAATTTCATCATCACACACTAAGCCCAACGAAATATATGACACGACACTCCACCTACAGTTTGCCACGTCACTGTTTTAAACCTCCAAACTTCGTGGACTGGCAGTTGAGGTGGAATGGGCGTTGATCACTCCAAAACAGCCAATCAACGAACTCCACGTCACCATCCCGCCTCGGAAACTCAGTCAACCGTTGGATTCAACTCATCAAACTCAAATCGAACGGTGAAGAAGGTAGGGAACACACCTACTCAGTACACACCTACTCTGTACACACTACTCACAACCTCTTGTTCGGACACTGACTTATATGACCGATGAGCTGCTTATTTTGTTAGTTGTTATTGCCACTGTCTCTTCTTCCCAATTCCTCTGCTTCTTCACTCACTCACTCACATTCACATGTAAGTTCTCTTCCCATTTTTCATTTATTTAATTTTTTGAACTATATCTTATTATTTCATGATTTGCTGCCCTTTTATACTACAGGGACTCTAATTTGGCCCATTTTTTTATTGATAAAAAAGAGTTAAAATGTAAGTAGTTCATGGAATAACTTTTTTGGTGGGTATGTTTCTGTTTGGTTGCTGAGAAAATGCTACAGAGATTAGAAAAATGTGACAAAGATATAAAATCAGATAAAAGGGTTCTGTAGAACTCATAGATTGAATCTCTCTGCCTGAAACTATATGTACTGTCACAGTAAATGGACTTAATGGGTATGAGTTTTTAAATATGACAATTAGGACTTAATGTGTTTTATGCTGTTGCTCTGCAGTTCATGAAATGGGTAAAAATTCCAAAGTAGCTGTAGTTGGCTTGCTGTTTCTGTTCCTATTCTTTCCCTTGGTCTTTTCGGGGTCCCAAGACGGGTTGATCAGAATTGGACTGAAGAAGCGAAAATTGTCAAGATCGAGGCACAATAATGGACAAATGAGAGCTCCTACGAGGAAGTACCATTTCCGTGGAGACGATGGGAGCTCTGAGGATATTGTTGAGCTGACAAATTACTTGGACGCTCAGTACTATGGCGAGGTTGGCATTGGCACGCCTTCTCAGACCTTCACCGTTCTATTCGATACAGGAAGTTCAAATCTTTGGGTGCCCTCTTCGAAATGTAAATCGGTGAGCCTCTCGTGTTTGTTGCCTGTTCGTGTTGCGAGTCATGAGTTGGTTTGTGATCTTTGATGAGTGCAATTTTTGTGCATATGGTTGCAGCTTGCGTGCTATTTTCATTTCACGTATAAGGCTAGCGAATCGAGTACCTATGTGAAGAATGGTTTGTTCCTTTCAAAACATTCATGAATCTCCCCAAATTTTACAGTCTTTTGAGGGTGATTGTTATGTCCAGGGACATCTGCTGAGATTTCTTATGTAAGCGGAAGCGTTTCCGGACATTTCAGCGAGGACAGTGTTACAGTAGGTGATGTCGTGGTTAAGAAACAGGTAAAGCTTACATGAAATTTGCTATATCTTTTACTTGTTCTAAAATGTACTTGTGCAACTCTCAAATTCTCAACCAGAGCTTCATCGAGGCGACCAGTGTTGGCATTGAGTTCTTGTTCTCTGAGTTTGATGGCATTCTTGGGCTTGCATTTCAAGACATCTCAGTGGACTATGCTATTCCTGTCTGGTAACCAAACAAAATTTGCTTCACAAGATTAAACCCTTTTGAGATAGTCAATATTTGAGCTGAAAGTACTTCTGAATTGACAGGTACAATATGATCAATGAAGGTCTTGTTAAAGATGAAGTATTTTCGTTCTGGTTGAACCGCAACACTGCAGAGGAAGGCGATGGGGGCGAGATAGTGTTTGGAGGAGTCGATCCGAGTCACTACAAGGGATCACACACTTATCTTCCTGTGACTAGGGAAGCTTATTGGCAGGTATAGGCCTTTTGCACCCACTTTCAGTTTTAGTATTTTATTTCATTGCTTCATTGCCTTGATCTGCAGTTTGAAATGGGTGATGTTCTGATCGGTGGCCAAACAACAAGTATTTGTGCTGATGGCTGCAAAGCAATTGCTGACTCTGGGACATCTTTGTTGGCAGGCCCGACGGTATGTACTCTACATTCTCATATGGTTATATTGTTTTGGTTGCATTTGCATTATGTAACAAATCAAGGTTCATAGTATCATATAAATTTGTCCATTCAGAGTGTGATAGCTGAAATAATTGCTGCCATTGGAGCAACTGGGTTTGAAAGCAGGGAATGCAAGAAAGTTGCTGCTGAATACGGGAAAATCATACTGGACATGCTCTTAGCTAAGGTACGCGCAACGACGCTGTTAAAGTAGCACACGTCTGAAAGATGTAAATCTGTTCACCGGCTTAAATAACAATGCAAACTTCAGCTTTTAAGTGGGTTGGACTCCTTACATTACATACACATTGCGTTACTCTTTTTTATGTATTTTCTGGCTTAATGTGTAATGGTCTTGAATCCTAGGCACCGGCGCAAAAAATCTGCTCGGAGATAAGTTTGTGTGATTACGACGGGGTGCACAGTGTCAGGTGAAGTGTAAACATGTCTTGCCATAATTTTGATGTGCTCGTTTTGACATAAGCTCAAATCCGTGTAATTTTGCAGTATGGGGATTGAGAGCGTAGTTCATGAGAAGTTGGGCAGATCTTCTGGGGGGATACGCGACGCGATGTGCAATTCTTGCGAGATGGCAGTGACATGGATGAGGAACAAGCTGAAGAGCAACAAGAATGAAGAGCAAATCTTGAATCATGTCAATGAGGTACATAGTGTTTTTTTGTTCTATGAGCAATTGGGTGTTTCAGTCTACTCATGTACTCAGCTTGTGTTATAGCTTTGTGGGCGGCTTCCGAATCCGGTAGGAGAGACTCTTGTGGACTGCAGCACAATATCTTCCATGCCTGATGTGTCCTTCACACTTGGTGGTAAAGTGTTTGATTTAACAGCAGAACAGTACATTCTTCAAGTGGAAGGAGAGTGCATAGTTGGGTTTGAGGGTGTTGATTTGGCCCCTCCTACTGGACCTCTCTGGTATGCTTCTCTTTCATAATAGTGTCTTGTTGATGTTTCAGGATTTGTATTAATTAACAAACAACAAATGATGATTGTGGATGGTTTTGTGATGCAGGGTTTTGGGAGATGTTTTCATGGGGGCTTATCACACTGTTTTCAACTTTGCCAATTTGACTGTTGGATTTGCAGTAGCTGTTTAGTTTGTATTCGTTTTTGTTTTTCTTTTTCCATCAACAATGTCTGTAACTTTTCTTTATTGTGCTTATGAGACTGCAATCCTTCAATAAAAATAGTGTTTTCAGACCTAATTATTATTATGTGGAATGATAAAACATAAATTAATCATTTTATATATCAGTGTTTCAAATTAAACAGATGAGTATATGCAAATAGTTTTTAGCTAAATAAACATTTTGAAGGGCATATATAAATTTTGAAGTAGATCATATTTTTACATGGAGTAGAATCAGGCATTCTTAAATCTAAAATAATTTAAAAAACACACAATTAAAATTGAAAACTAAGTATTTTTATTATATCATACGTGAAGTGAAGACATAATTTTATTAAATTCATGATTTTGAAATTATAAAGTTGCAGATTACAAAGACGATGAATAAAGTAGGTAAATACTTATATTACTCTCTAGATTATAATCTCAAGTGGTGCCAAAGTAGACTCAAAATAAAATACGTAACAAATATATCAAATATCGTGTGTGCAAAGGGTTTTAAACCAATTCAAAGTATATACTTGGATGAAACAATCCCTACACCTATAGATCAGTTACATTCCGTTGGCAATCTCATTACAAAACATGGTAAGCAAGTTTTCTCGATCAATTCTGCAATCAATATCTATACTCCAATACTAGCGATCAATACTGACAACACAAATAATTGATAAACAAAATAACAAACAAACACAATAAGGGCTCATTCAAATATCATACGTCCAGAAAATGAGGTTTTTTAGAAGATTTTTAAACACTAGGACCAAACTCATTTTAGTTACTCTTATTTTAAATTGAACATTGCAATTGTATATGAATTGAATTATTTACCTAATAATTTGACTAGATATTCCCTCTTTTGTTTGCAGTTGTAGTAGTCAATACTTTTCCACAAAATATAGAATACAAACAAGAAGAAGAATAAAAGAAGATTGAATTTGATTTAACTACACATTTAGATAGAGACCGGTAGTTGAGCTTCTAAACTTGTCACCTTCCAATACAATCACCAACTTTCTAATCAATCACTGCAAGACACGTTACCATCATACAAAACGAACCGTCCGATTGCTCCTTCCCAAAAATCAACGGTTCAGAATTCAGGGAGCACCAACTCCTTAGTTCCATAATCTCCGTCTACATGCGCCTTTTGTACTCTTTGACTTGCTTCGTTCCCGGTTCATTCCATCTTCTGAGCTGCTCCGTCCTCCAATTCGTGAGTTTCTCAACTTCTACTCCGATCCATTACTCTTTAATTTTTGTTGCTTATTTCAATTCATGATCTGCAAATGTGTTCTTCGATCGATTGTTTGTTCACTGTGAAAGACTCGAGAAGTTGGAGTTGCAATTTTAGAATTTTCGTGTGCTTTTCGTAGGAGTTGCTCAATCCTTTATTTCCTGAGAAGTTTTGGACTCTAATTCCTGTTTGATCGGTGAGAAATCGAGGGAAACTGAAAAGAAAACAATTTTGTTTGGCTTTGGCCATATAGCAGTATAGAAACCCTTACTTGGTCCTTTCTAAACTGCTAGTTGACTTAGAGTTGTGAATAGTTTTTGTCTTTAGGAGATTGGTGAAACCTAAAATCTTCAACAGACATGCACTCGATTTTTTTAGCAACATTCGCTATGATTTGTTGAATGATGTTTGAGAGTTGATACACCTTAAACTGAGGAAACAATTGTTTTTGAACTTGAGTATGTTTTCTCTTTGGACAATCATAACTTACTTTGTAATTAGCAAGTAATGGTTGAGATACAGCAAGTATGCGGCTTGACATTTTTAAGGAATATGGTTTTGCTTACTTGATATATGCATTGTGAAATGATGCAGTGGTAAAGATGGGTACGAATCCTGGAGCTTGTGCGGCTTTGCTTTTCCTCTTGTTACTTCTGTCTCCTGTGGTCTTTTGTGCCTCTAATGATGGGCTGGTAAGGATTGGGCTGACCAAGAGGAAATTTGATCAAGTCAACCGACTTGCTGGGCGGTTGGACTCTAAGGAAGGCGATGTGTTCAGGGGTCCTATGAGGAAGGACTATCTCCGTGGTAACGTAGGGGAGTCTGAGGGAACTGATATTGTTTCACTAAAGAACTATATGGATGCTCAGTATTTTGGTGAGATTGGTATTGGTACTCCTGCCCAAAAGTTCACCGTGATATTTGATACGGGAAGCTCTAACCTTTGGGTACCCTCTTCAAAATGTTACTTCTCAGTAAGTGTTTCCAGTCTTTTGAACTCAGGAGTTGCTATTCAAATATTTCATCCTTATGATTTTATTGGTCATTGGTATTGAAGTTCATCATATTTTTTCTATGGGTGAAGGTTGCCTGCTATCTCCATTCAAAGTATAAGTCCAGTGGTTCAAGCTCCTATCAGAAGAACGGTTTGATCCTATACCCTGCCAGAAGAGTTTTATTTTTCTATTGAGTTAGGTATGCACAAGTGTCCTACAGTGAAATAATGTGGATTTAGTGACCACTTGATATACTAGATGTGCCCTCCACATAATAGCGTAAGCTTTTGGGTTGGAATGGGTTTAACAAGTTCCATTTAAAAAAAAGGAAAGTGAACAGTACCACCGATTTCTCCTTCAATATCATTAAGTGATATAGTAACTAGATGTAACAGAGCTTAATCTTTCAAATACCAATTGCTGTATTTCATACTGCAGATAATGGTTTAACCAGATAACTTGAATCATAATTACCTAGTGGAACTATACAACTATATGCCCGACTGTATTCAATAATGCTGAGCAGTTTGTTTTGTGTAAAAATAAATTTCAACATCTAATAGCATATGTCACTTGCTGGAACTGGAATATGAAGCTCTAAATGATTATTTTTTTCTTAAGTTGTGGTTATTTCTTTCATGAAACATGACAAACCAAAGGACAGCTCGAAATATCAGCTGTGGTTGCCTACGACTGATCAGTTCGCAAGGCTTTTAATCATGTATTGCTTTATGTATATGGAGATGTATTGATATTAGTTGTTTGTTTTTTCATTCTGGGGTCAGGCAAGTCAGCTGAGATTCATTATGGAACTGGAGCTATTGCTGGTTTCTTTAGCCAGGACCATGTCAAAGTGGGCGATCTTGTTGTTAAAGATCAGGTATTATCCCGAGAATTTCATTTTTATCTACTTGTTTCACTATTACGTGTGAAGCCTATCTAAATATTGCTTCTGCATTGTAGGATTTTATTGAGGCTACCAAAGAGCCTGGCGTCACATTCCTGGCAGCCAAGTTTGATGGCATACTCGGACTTGGGTTTCAAGAGATCTCAGTTGGGCAAGCTGTTCCTGTCTGGTAAATTAGTAAATTCTAGTTCTTAAAATTTGCAGAATAAAATGTGCAATTCGCATTAAATGACACGTCGTGTAACATGAGGGCTCAATGAGTTCTTTGTTATTCCTTTCATAGGTACAATATGATCACTCAAGGTCTTCTTAGGGAACCAGTCTTCTCCTTTTGGTTGAACCGCAATGTAGAAGGAGAAGAGGGGGGTGAAATCGTATTTGGTGGGGTAGATTCTGATCATTACAATGGTGAGCATACTTATGTTCCAGTTACTGAGAAAGGGTATTGGCAGGTAAGACTTTTCAGAATCATCATAATTATTTACCACAACTATCTGTTTATCATTGTTTCATTTTCTAATTGAATGTTCAATTCTCTTATCTACAGTTTGATATGGGTGATGTCCTAGTTGCTGGTGAATCAACGGGTAACTATACTGATTTCATGTTGTTACTTGTCATGGAGGCATGGATCACTTGATCTTATATCACTTATTTTGAAAATTAAAATTGAACTGATTGTTGTACCCCCACCACTTTTCAGGATTTTGTGAGGGTGGCTGCAAAGCAATTGCTGATTCTGGAACATCTTTGTTGGCTGGTCCTACGGTATATTTCAGCTGCAAAAATGTCCATTCTAGAATACTTGTACCTTGCAGAGTGTTAGTTGATGCTGATGCTGTTGTTTTAATTTTCAGGCTGTTATTACTCAAATCAATCATGCCATTGGAGCTGCTGGTGTTGTAGGCCTCGAATGCAAGGCCGTGGTTTCACAATATGGGAAAGTCATCATAGAAATGCTTTTAGCTAAGGTACGTAATGGCATGCTGTCCTTTTTTTTATCAGCATAATGGCATGCTGTCAAAATTTTAATGGTATATTCTTCTTTTGGCTCGCTCATGATATACTCATATATGTTCAAATTAACTATGTTTAATAGGCTACACCCTCAAAGATCTGCTCCCAAATTGGTTTGTGTACTTTTGACGGATCTAGAGGCGTAAGGTAAGGCTTATCAAAAAATTTACAAGCATTCCCAAGCACTATTTTAGCATCATTTGTATGCACGGAGTAATGATATGCCAATAGTAAACATTCTCATGAAACAAAATGTGTTTGCTAAACAGTATGGGCATTGAGAGTGTAGTGGATAAGAACAATGACAAATCATCTAATGGCGTTGGAGATGCAACATGTACTGCCTGTGAGATGGCAGTTGTATGGATGCAAAGTCAGATAAAGGGAAATCAGACAGAAGACAAAATCTTGGATTATGCCAATGCGGTACAATTGCCATTTTATTTACATTACAAAGCATTAAATGTTTTATAGCAGAAAGCTTATGCCCTTAACTTCTAATTGCAGCTCTGTGACCGCTTGCCTAGTCCAATGGGAGAGTCAGCAGTTGATTGTAGCACTGTATCTTCAATGCCTAAAGTTTCCTTCACCATTGGTGGTAAAGTTTTTGATCTTGCACCAGAGGAGGTATGCTGATTCTGAAATATCTTACTTGCCTAATAAGGGTTATAGCCTGTTTGATGTAAAATCTATCTTCCCCTACATTATTTGGTCATATTGATGGTTTAGCATAAGTTCAAACTAGCCTTCTTTCATGTAAGTATGTAGTTTTATATGATCCAAGGTTTCATGGATCTGATATTTGGTAATTAAAACTTAACCAACCATTATTGAAATTATATCCTTTATTATGTCCAGGATTGTTTTATTCATTAGTTAATCATGGATGTATACCTATCATAATTTTCATGTGATCCATCATTGTTCACACCGAGGCTGTAGGTTGTCAGATGAACGTTTCTTTTTGGCCACCCTAGTGGATAGGATATTTATATGTTGTTATGGGGAAAGTTCTATCGTTTAAAGTTAAAACATAAGCGTCTGTTCGTACATGGAAAGACAGCTAGTCTGATAACCAACATTCCTTGGTCTTGGTGGCGTTCCTTGCAATGATATCAAGTCCAGGTTTTGAACTTTGGTATGGAATGTGACACAAATGTTACGGAATCAAGGATGATGTTTTTTAAAAAATAAACTAGTCTTATATAATCATGTCTGGTTTTATACTAGGATGTATGTGTCCGTTTGCACTATTACTGTTTATTATGTAAAAAGTTTTCAGAATCGTGGTATTTTATGCTTTTTGGTTCTATTTGGATACTTCATATAGAAATTTATGATATGATATTGCTGCAATCTGTATGTCGTATTTCTAGCCATTATTTTCATGACAGTTTCTGCCTTTTGGTACTATTTGGATACTTCATATGGGACTTTATGATATGATATTACTGCAATCTATTCGTCATATATCCAGCTATTATTGTCATGGCACTTATACTTTACTACTTCAATTTGATTACCCACATTTGCCGAATGGTCATTCTTAGCGTTTGATGTCATTCATGCTAATATCCTTTTTTATTTTATTGAATTGGATCAGTATATCCTTAAAGTGGGAGAAGGAGCTGCAGCTCAATGCATTAGTGGATTTACAGCCATGGACCTGCCCCCTCCTCGCGGACCTCTCTGGTATGTTGCTCAAACTCTTGATGAGTGTCTTTTTTATTGTTGTCCTTTTATGCATGTCCATTGCCATTGGGAGTATAGTAGCATAATAAACAATCAAAAGAGATAAATAATTAAGGTGTTAAATATAAATATTTTAATATTTGTTATATTCGTATTTTTAAAAATAAAAAATACCAATACATAACATTTAAAAATTACCAATAAGTAACATTAATAAAATGAGGAGGGATTCCGGGTAGGTTTTTTTTTCTCCCGGCGAAGGTGTGTACCTAAGATTTGGGCTCAAGACCCTGGATAATTGACCTGCCTAGTCGCTAACAAATCGTTGTACTGATTTTAACCTCTTGATTGTAGTAAATCGGGTTGGTGTTTTAGAAATCTCCACCTAGGCTGGTTTTTAGAACATGTACCTACTGAAATAATAATATACTCCAAGTTGAAATCTCAACTCAAAATGAACTCCAAAGAGATTCATTCCTATTGGATGGATTATGATTATGAAAGTCATCTTAATACTAGTGTAGCATTGAACATTGTACATAAAAATTCTTAGTAGTAATTTTCACCATGATTTATTTATCTAGAAAGCCATGAATATTTCATATCACTAATGTTACTCCACATCACGCAACCCAGGATCTTGGGAGATATTTTCATGGGCCGCTACCACACGGTGTTCGACTATGGAAATATGAGGGTTGGATTTGCTGAAGCAGCATAGGAGATGTCTATCTATGTTGTGTACACTGTATAATACTTGCTAGTTAAATGGTGTTGCAACAGATTCTGAAGTGAAGGCTCTAAGCCTTTAACTTGTGTATTATGCTTGTAAAGCAGCAACCTGGTTTCATGTTCAATAATTTATGGAAAAAAACCATCATGAACTGATCATTAGGTGTTACCTTTGAATTTTACTTGCTGTTTCTCTCCAAACTAACGAAGAACGAAATGTAAGCTCTTTTGTTTTTGGTTAGGAGCATGTTTAATTACTTGGTTCATGGTTATTGTACACTAAAATCACCAAAACCGGATAATGTCTACATTGGGATTCAAATTTGAAAATTTAGGTGCTTTGCTATAAATAAAATAGGTAACGGATATGATCTGAGGCTCTTGAGCAATGAAGAAACACAATGAGCACAATAATTGGTCCGTGTGGGAATGAAAGTGTCTTTACTTTATTGCCTTCTCGGTCTACAATAATTAAAAATAGTAAATTATTAATAAAAATTGATTAGGAAAAGTCAATGAAGTAAGAGTAAGAACAAGTTGAAGTGATTAATTGTTGTGGTTACAACGAACAAAGAGATAGCAACCCACACGTAACAAAGAAGAAAGGCCTTATCTGGATCTCTAACCTTACCCTAACCACCAATCTCATCTCATATATAACGGTCATTATCATGTTAATCATATATATGAAGTATTGTTTAATTTTGGTTAAGCTAATTATTATGTGAAAATTGAATAGACAACCAACCCCACCTCATTTCAAAACACTTGCTTTTAATCGTCCCAAAAACACTTCCATTTTGAACTCATTCCCTCTCTCTCCCAAAACATTAGATTTTTGTACTCCACATTCCAATTGGGTCTGAAAATATCTTGAAAACAGAGAATCCACAATTCAATTCAATCCAACCTCCCCAACCCCGTTTGCACCAAACTTAGACACGCACACGTGTCCCAACCTCTCCGCCGCCCATTCATCGCGCCGGAACCGTCTATTCCACTCATATCTCGACACTTGTCAAATTCATCACCTTCACCTTTATGTGTATATATATTCACACACACACCACTTCAGTAACTCACCTTCCATTAATTAACCATATTATATGGAGTGGAGTAGGGGGCGCACCATCGGCCGGGGCTCCTCCGCCACCGTCTCCCTCGCCACCACCCCCTCCGGCGCCCTCTTCGCCGTCAAGTCAGCCGAGCTACCCCAATCTCACGCATTGCAAAGAGAGCACCAAATTTTAACCTCTCTAGGCTCTAGTCCTCACATAGTGAGCTACATGGGTTGTGACATTTCTAGCGAGACCATACACAACAACAAGATCATGTTCAATCTCCTCATGGAGTACGCCGCCGCCGGGACCCTCTCCGACGCCGCCCGCCTCGACGACCAGGCCACCGGACGCTACACGTGGCAGATCGTCAAGGGTCTAGAGTATTTACACGCAAAAGGTTACGCACATTGTGACATTAAAGGCAGTAACATTCTGATCACCAAAAACGGCGCCAAGATCGCCGATTTCGGCTGCGCCAAGAGGGTTTGTTCGGATTCTCCGATCCGCGGGACGCCGGCGTTTATGGCGCCGGAGGTGGCGCGTGGGGAGGAACAGGGGTTTGCCGGCGACATTTGGTCACTTGGGTGCACGGTGGTGGAGATGGCGAGTGGGTCGCCGCCGTGGACCGACGCGGCGGACCCGGTGGCGGTTCTGTACCGGGTCGGGTTTTCCGGCGACGTGCCGGCGGTTCCACGGTGGCTCTCCGGCGAAGGGAGGGACTTTTTGGGAAAGTGCTTGCGGAGGGACCCACGAGAGAGGTGGACGGCGGGGCAGCTTCTGAACCATCCGTTTCTTGCGGAGTTCAATTCCGAGGAAAAGCGATTCAATTTCTGGGAATCGAACTCGGGATCTCCGATAAGCGTTCTTGATGGTTACACTTGCTTGTGGGGCTCTGACGAAGAATCAGAGAGTGTGGAGAGGCAGAGACAGAGCCATGCTATTCCGGGAGATTCTGCAGAGGAAAGGATCGGACGGCTCTGCGTGATCGATCACAGTCACGGTCCGAGCTGGAGATTCGAGGAGGATTGGATCACGGTCAGATTTGATGATGACGTCGTCACTTCGGAGGAAGCATCATCAATGGAGCCTTGGAGATAGCAAAGGATGGGATTTTTAATTTTATTTTATTTGTTTTAGATTCTGTAAATATGGACAAAACAAAAACAGAGTTTTAGGAAATGGGCTCAACTTTTTTTTATACTTTTATATTTGAGTAATAGAATTGAAAATGAGGTTTCTTGAGAAACCAAAATTCATCATTCTCCTCTCTTCTTCTGAGTTCTTGTACAGTCAAAAAGTCTATGTAAAATGTGAAGCAGAGCATAGAGAGTTCTAATACTCCTTAATTTAGCAGGTAAAAGATTCAATTTTCTTTCAAGTTTCAATATAAAAATCCAAATGCCATTATCATCCTTTTCACTTAAATAAAGATGAGAAGTCTAAAAAAAGACCAATGTTAATACACCTAAACCTCTGCAGGTTAGCTTTGTTAGACGCTGAATAGTTCATGAACATAATCGACCACAAATATAAATGAATATACGTGTTAACTCGACTACAAAACAGTGGAAATTTGAGGTTCCAAATCAAAAACCTCACAACCTATTTTTGTTTGTTTTTATTTGAAAGCACGCCCCTTCAAATATAGAAAACAACACTGGAGGGACAAACCCCACCCGAAAACCGATCATCGGCCGCGTACTGTTTACAAGGAAACAATAAATAGACAATTATAAGATACCCAATCACACTAGACACCTCCAGCAAACCATGTCGAAAACAAATCGACCACCAAAACACTATTATCACTAAACAAAACTCAACACCAAACAACTTAATAGAAAAACATTAACAACATTAATACCGAATAAAACCCTCCGAACACCAAAACGGGACTTGAAACTTGTCCAGAAGCTAAGGAGTGAGCACTACAACTCGCGCAAAACACCAGCTCCGACAAGGCAACTGTCGACCAATAGTGACTTCGCCCAAACCGAGCCTCTGGATCGTCATGGCCACCCGAGGGAGGGGGGTGCGAGACCCCTTCCTGTAGCCTCAAAACCGCTACAGGGGCTGCTCCAAGGCACGTCACCGGTGCGGGGAGGCGCAAACTCTTTTTGTTTGTTTGTGCTTTGAAGGTGAAAAATTCAATTCTATTGAAACCTAGAAAGCAAAAAGAGGAAGTGAATGGCTATGTGTTCTCCTACTACACTTACCACCAAAAACAAATCAAAATAAATATGGTTTCCAATAAATACACTTGGGTCTTTGAGGGTTTCGAAGTTCCAAGATTTCCTAGAGAGAGAGTGCTACAGACCCTCCATTGAAGGCCATTTTTGGTGCTCCACGGGAGGGGTTCCACCACCACCACCAAGGAAAGAAGAAGAGGATGCATGAAGATGCAAAGAGGAGCTAGATTGGGGAGTTTTGAGCTTCCCAACACCCATGTCTTTGGGTTTGGGTTTGTAATTTTCTTTCTTTATCTTGAATCTAGTTATTTCTTGTATATGAATGCTTGAACACCATGATTTGGGGCTAAAAACCCTAGGTCACATGAGTTAGATTTTTGTATGGATTATCTTTGTTTTAATTGAGGTATTAGTCATAGGCATGCTTGGTTGTTTAAATTATGCTATCTTATTATGCTTGTGTCTACCTTAGATTGATTACCTAAGCTAGATATCATGGGTTGCTATACCGATTTCGAGAGGAACGGGTGGTGACAGACCTAGATAATGTAGGGGGTTAGGGCTCGAGACCGTGTTAAGACACCCATAGAAAACACTCGGCCTTTGATTGCCATGCTTTGTGCAGTTGCAAGTCATATTTGATCACGAGAAGGTAAGATTGACCCGACACTAGGCTAAGACCAATGTCGAGAGATGAATTTAGTATTTTAAGGTATAGGCCATTTAACTAAATTGCATGTTTAGGATTAGTAGTTCAATCAAAGCTTGATACTTTTCTTTGATATTTATGGTTAATTAATTAATTGTTGCATGAATAAATTGTGTTCTACCTTGCTATGTATGCTTGAGTATGAAAACTTGTAGTTGCTTGTGAGAGTGTGATTATTTGTGAATATTCTCTTGTTTTGGCTCACACTTGACTCCGAGAGGTGCAAGTGTGAGTGGATATAAGTATAACCGAGGGATCGACGCTTGGTGTGATTTCCCTTGGCTTGAGATTGTCGGGTTTAATGTTGTTGAGGGTGAGTAATAACATCACGAGAGGGTCGCTCATCTGAGATTAGGTCGTTCCCAATGTCGAGAGACGAGTTCGGTATTTCAGACATATGTCCAATTTGCATGCGATAAATTGATTGTATGTTGATGAAAGAAATGTTTGGCGATTGATTGAGTTTTGATATGTTACGTGCATGCTTGTTGATTCTACTTTGGTAGACTCAAGTGGTCGGCGCCTAGCGCCCACTTCTTGGTTCGAAGATTGTTGGTTTTAATACGGTTAGCTTAGGGTCTCGGGTTTACGAGGTGGTGACACGCTTGCATTGAGTGACATTGTGCAAGCGTGATAACACCCGTGGATTCGCAAGATTTTGGTTAATTAGGCTCTATCCAATGTCGAGAGACGGGTAGAGTATTCAAACATAGGCCAGTGAAATGCATGCTTATTATCGATGTCTCATTTGGTTGCTTGATAGTCTTGATCATGATGTTTAGGTCCTTCGGTTCTCGAATCCTTGACTTTCAACCAATCATCTACCATTCGCCCCCATTGACATAGCCTATAACATAGTGTAGCTTAATCTTAGTTTAGTTATAAATTAGTAGTAGTTTAATAATCACCCCATCCTTTGTGTAATTTACTTTTTTGAGCCGTGTCGGGAAAGAAGGCGCGAAATGCCCATTTGAGAAACCCATATTTGGTCCCTGTGGAATCGACCCAGTTTTACCGGTTTATTACTTGTGACCGTGTGCACTTACACGCGGTGTTAGAACGCGACATTTCCGTGTTACGTTTTGGCTTAACAAGTTTTTGGCACCGTTGCTGGGGACCAAAAAGCGATTTGTAATATCATTTGTATCTGTTGCAGGGATTTGTGTATATGCTTATCGAGCATGGGGAGGCCGGTGTCCTACGAGCAGGCTATTGCATGGAAAGTTGTCACTGAGGAGGACTATTGCCTTGCCTTTATGTTCATGAACTGGTCTTTTGTATGATATAATCATATTATCACCGTGTATTAGTTGTTTGTTAAGTAACTATACGGTTTCTATTAAATTGTAGTGGGCATGTCATGCACTTGCAGGACCCATGAACACCTTATTTATATCTATGATATTGTGTTTGACTTGTGTTAACAGAGTCAAACACACCTAAACCTCTGCAGGTTCTAATACTCCTTGGTTTAGCAAGTTAAACATTCAATCTTGTTTCAAGTTTAATATAAAAATCTAAATGCCATTATCATCTTTTTCACTTAAATAAGGATAGGAAGTTCAGAAAGAGACCAATTTTAATACACCTAAACCTCTGCAGGTTAGCTCTGTTAGACGCTGATTAGTTCATAAACATAAATGGACCACAAACATAAATGAATATACGTGCTAACTCAACTATTTTTCAAATTTTGTCGAACATGCTCTACTATACCATTACCATCTCCTCTTGAGTTTTTGTGTGTGGTAGGCAATTTACCAAAAGGTGGAAATTTGAGGTTTCAAGTCAAAAACCTCACAACCTCGTTTTTTTTAAAGTACACCCCTTCAAATATAGAAAACAACACGGGAGGAACAAACCCCCACCCAAAAACCGAGCATCTACCGCATTCTGTATACACAGAAATAGTAAAGACACAAACCATAAGACACCGAATCAAACTTGACACCTCCGGCAAACCATGTCGGAAACAAACAGACCATGGGTTCTTAAGGCACGTCACCGGTGCGGAGAGGCGCAACATTTTTTTGTTTGTTTGTGATTTGAAAGTGAAAAATTCAATTCTATTGAAACCTAGAAAGCAAAAGGAGGAAGTGAGTGGCTATGTGTCCTCGTACTACACTTAGCACCAGAAACAAACCAAAATAAATATGATTTACAATATCAGCATCTGAACAAGTTACTAGTATGTACAATTGATACCAAATTACAGCATTTATGTTGATTTTGGGCATTTCGTCAAACACTTGGTGGTCAAGGTCTTTCACAGGTGGCACTGAGTTTGGAGCATCACATGTCCTAATTAATGATTCTCAATCACTTTCAAAATTATAGTTTTCAGTTTAAAATAATTCAGTTCTACACAATCAACAAAGCAACCAATTATGACAGAATTTGTTAGTGGAAACCAGATTTTGATTGTCCTAATATTCTTGCACAAAAACAATTATTTCATAAATTTAGTTTTAATCAATCCAACATTGTCATATACTCAATTCAGAAAAAAAAATTATGACCAAGTGAAACCTTAATTGGATTATATACAATAAGATTGCTCTTCATTTGACTTGCCTCAAATTAATCTGCATTAAAAATTTGAATTATAACAAGTATTAGTTTTAAACTTTGGGGATCATCTCTCAGATAGCCCACACACAAGGCAACCAAATCCACAGCACAACCATAAATCACACTAATTGATACAAAACTTGGCATCTTCTTATAACTGAAAATAAGTAGATTTGTCATTCTAAAACAAAAGGGTAGCAACATGTTCGATACTGTATTGTAAGAAACAACTTTCTAAGCCTCTCTACGAACAAAGTAAAGCTTCCCCATGACATGGAGGACGGCTACAAAAGCTATAAAACCAATGCTCATGACAAGAACAACATTTGGTGTGATCTTCAGCCCTGGTGCATCATCTGTGTAGAACTGAAGCATGGTTCCCGATGCCCCACCTGCGGCTCCACCGCTGGTTGTTCTCCTCCGTCTCATGCTGGCTGCTGCTGCTGCACTTCCTCTCGGTGGAGCTGCTCCATTCAATACCATTCTGTAACAGCCACACTACATATTACAACTTCCAGCCGATATACAAACACAAGGCTCGACAAAGGTAGAAGAGAATAATAATGCAATTTCAGAAGTGAAGCACCAAAATGGAGAATGAGCAAAGTGAGAATTCATGCTCAGAACGAAGGGATAAGAATCCAAAGCATATACAATACAAGTACCGAAATTAGAACTAATAAAGCTAAATAATGGTTTTAGTATACAAATGCACACACAAAACAACTTTTACAAGATTTTAGGTTTGGACAAATCTTATAAGAAGTAGAGAAAATCAAGTAAGCTAAAAATCGAGCAAACAAGAACATTAATAGCACACAAGTTGACTACCGAGGCCTCCAAATATAAATTCCACCGTTCAGATGTAGCACTAACGCTTTGGCTAAAAAACAGCTCAATCTGACGGTGGATTGATCTTTGATCGGGCTCACAAACTTGACTGAGCGTACTTGATTTGCTCTGCTTGATTTTGAAAATTGCATTCATTTTTCTCCCATCATAGTGGTATTAGAATATGGTTATGAGGACTCTCTCTAGTAAAGCAGGTCGGGTAGGCTCTCATGTCTGGTAAGACCTGGAACCATGCCCGACTCCTTTGATTGAGGGGGCCTACATATGAAAAAAGGGCACGTGTGGGGTGAGTGTGACAAGGTAAAATTTGAGCTTTAGGATGGAGTAGGCCCAATGTGATAAACCTCAACATGGAGGGAGAGATTGTTATGTGTACATGTGAGTCTAAAGTCTCACATCGGATGATTATGAAATTAAAGAATAATATATATACACATTGAACCCAAGACATGATAGACTAGTCTTTTGGGTCAAAGGTGAGCAATAATGTGTATATAGACTTCCTTTAGTGTTCCTCCTAGATAAGACCCAATTCTGTTAACTGGTACAAAGGTCAAACCAGTCCAAGATCTCAAACTCATAAGTTGAAATCAACATTTCAACTAAACCTACAATCTATATTCACTAAGGCATCAAGTGAGAGTAAAAGTAACAACTAGCTAACTGAAGCACTATTCTTTAGCAAGACAATTTAACCTAAATTGCAGCATTTTAATTGGCCAATTATTAAGTTTAGCATTCTACGAAAAAAACTCTAAACTTCTCAATCTACTGCATACAATGCATTGTATGGGAATTCAACCAGCTCTATACTACACGAGCATGCATGCAATTGATTTGTTACGGTCAGTAGCTACTACTAATATTCTAGATCATGCATATTGGATCTAATTATTCAACCACCACAACCCCTAAATTAAGAACCATTTGGGAAATTTTGTGCAGAACCCCCAATCTGGTTTTGTAAATTAAACTGAATGGCAACATTCATATTCATCCTGATACGAGGAGTATGAAAATAGAATCAGCCGATTCAAATTAGGCAAAGAGTAAGATTTACACCTTCAATCGAAATTCCCTAAAAAATCCCAATCATGTAAAATTAACAAAATAAAAGAACCCCATACCACGAATTTCTCAAGACACCAAAAATTCCAGAAAATATAGCTCACACAACGACAAATCATCATTTCTCACGCCTAGATCTATGAATCCAAGAATCACAGTTACAGGCATGCAAGACATGAATAGACTAAGCAGAATCAGATACATGTAATCGAAATCATGGGATCGGAAAGCTCTGGAGAAGAACTCGCCTGAGTTGACTCTGTTAGCGATTTGAGGTTGAACCTTGAAGATCAGAGAACGATTTTTTTTGTCTCGAGTTGCCCAGAAGATGAGTTTTATATGACGTGTGTGACACGTAGATGTGCCTACGTCAGCAAATACGAACTCTCCACTTCCGTTAGGCCAATCATCTTCTGCCGCGTCATAGAGTGAGGTCGACCAGAATGAAATCGAACTTGTTCAGCAATTGAATCCAAATCTGTACGGTTATTCTACTACTTATTAAGTAAGAGATAGCTTAAAAATCAAAGCACCAGTGGTCTAGTGGTAGAATAGTACCCTGCCACGGTACAGACCCGGGTTCGATTCCCGGCTGGTGCATTATATATTAGCTGTGATGATATTCATTGCCTGCTGTGGCTGTTGGGTCAGTCACCTCTTTCTGACTTTCAGAAGATAATGGCAAATCTGAGCTTCCCTACCTTCTTTTTTCTTTAATTTACTGAACACGCATAAGCATTCCCTCATAATAGTTACTGTGATGATATTGCTTTCCTGTAGTTACTGACATGCATGTTTAAACATTTTGCTTACAAGTTCACATCCAATTTATCGACAAAGTTCACCACAGGATCATATATTATGTAATGCCTATCATCTCTGTTGCACCCTCTTCACGACATTCCTAATTAGTTTTCTTTTCCTGCAAATATTATCGAATACTCAATCAAAACTTCCCTAAACATACATTTTGAAATAGAAAATCTAAACCTTATTTATTAGACATGCATTTCGAAAACAAAATCTGAACTCTACTTCTATGACCAGATCCATAACAACACATTTATTCACATGCAAATGTAATTCAAAACCTAAGCCCATGACTACAACAATAAGAAACCCAAAACATTTGAAAATACAGATAATTTCATACTTGCTTCACATAATTTCGGAGATCGAGTCTTTTCATATGACCTTCCGTTGTCATTGGATGATTTTGACGCCACTGACTTCTTCATCTTCAACTTCTGCATTGCTAGATTCGTCATTCATCGCCGGATGAATCCCTCAAACTTATCAGGAGTTTGTAGTCGCTCAAGTTCAAAGAAAGTTTGGAGACGAAGTTGAGAGAAGTTTGTGCGTAAATGAGAAGACAAATCTTCGCTCACTATATAAGAGTATTAACTTTGATATATTTGATATTATTATTTTTGTTGTCAAATATAATAGGGAAGAACCCCTTATATATAATCACTAAACTCTTTGAACTTTTGTAATCCTGAACGGTAGATCTTGAATTTTTGAACTTTGAATCTTGAATCTCGAATATTGAGCATTAAATATTTGATGAAGGAGAGCAAACAATTTCTTGACTACCCTATCCACTCGAACTCAGCGAAAATCTTAACCAATAACTAAACCTGACTTTGAGGGGTATAAATGTCATTTGAACTCTCATTACATAGTCATAAACATGTGACAATTTCCAATACATGGATGTACATGAAATGGTAAAGTCGTAGTTGGGTGAAGTTTAATGAAAAAAAAGTATAGTTGGGTGTAGTGTATTTTTCTCTTTAATTCATTTTTTAGAAATACTTTTCCCTTTAATTAATTACATTTATTCATTAAAAATTTCCAATTGAACGAAATAATTGAATCCAAATTTGTCCGGCCACGATACAGAACCGGGTTTGATTCCCGGCTGGTGCATTATGTTAGCTATGATGATATTAATTGCCTATTGTGACTGTTGGGTCAGTCACCTTTTTCTGACTTTCATCAGATAATGGCAAATCTGAGCTTGTCACCTCTTTTCCTTTTTAATTTCTGAACAAAGCATAAGCATTTCCCTATAGTTAACAAGTAAAAAACATTTTTATTCATTGGCAAACATATTCTAACAAGATAAAAGTTGGCATATTATTTTAAAAGGGACGATTCGATTCAGTGCGGCGAAGGCCATTTCCAGATCTTGGTTCAAGAATGGAGCACGGTGACGTTACAGCGAATGACAGCATAAGCACTAGGGATGTCCAAGAAATACGTCTCGAACGTGGCGTGCCCCCTCGCGTACCGGAACTTCCCGGTGCCGGAAACCACCGCGACCTCCCTGACGGCGTCGAACTGCCGGCTTATCCCCATCAGCTGCAGGGTGCTCCCGCTGTACTCCTCCTTGGAGAACAAAATCGACACCATCACGTGAGAGTTGGACCCGTCCAGCGCTGACGTCGCGTACATGCCCTGCGCCCTCCCAATCTCCTCCGAGTCCCGGTCGGCCGTCTCCGTCAGGTAGTCGTCCGTCACGAATATCGTCCCAAAATGGATGAACGACCACTGCTTCCCCGGGATTCCGGCCACCGGGATGACCGTCGCCTCGGGGCCCGCGGAGATGTCCTGGAAGAATAGCACGAACTTGGTTTCTTGGAGCTCGGTTGCTTGAGTCGCAAGCGTGCCAACGGCTAGGACTAGCAGGGCCGTCAAGGTCATGTATTTTGGTGCCATTTTTGTGGGTTTCGAGTGTTATGTGTTTGTGATCTGTTGAGTGCAAAAGGGCTTGAATTTATAATGAGATATTTGGTACTTACCAACAATAATTGGAATCTCCTTCAATGTCTCTGATTCTTCTTTCTGGTTTTGTTGTGTCTGGTCTGTGCAAAATGACAAATGTGGTGTTCTGCATTTATGGGGCATTAAAAGTTTAATACAATGAATAGGACAATTAGGGGCATATTTTTATTTATTTATTGGACATTTCAGTAATATTCAATTCTCTAGTTACTTGATGCTTGACTATTTCTCTGGTACACGCTGTTACATGAATAAAGAGGCAGTAGAAGCCAGAGAACTCAAAAAATATCACATACCACATTTCATGGTTTTGTATCGGAAAAGAAAGTTTCTCATGCGAGATTTTGTTCGTTACATATTCTTCTTGCCATCGGAGTTTGAGGAGTTTTGTTCCAGTGCCTTCAACTGATTCCGGAGGTTCTGATTGTCCTCGAGCAGCCGATCGTATTCAGGGAGCCCTTCAGATGGCTTTCTACGGGATTCAGCTACTGCATTCTTTGTGTTGTTTGCGTTGGTTTTGCATTCTGATTCCATCTCCTTCATCCTTGTCCTCAATGAAGCAGCCTCTTCCATGAGTTTCTTGACCTCGTCTGGATTGCCATTTTTTCCATCCTCAAAACCTCTGCTCTGTTTCTTTGCAGCCTCCATGGTCTTTCTGAGTAGACGGAGTTCTCTTATGTAGTGGTGTAATCTGTCAATCATCAGCGAGAGGAACAGCACGAATCCTGCGTGTGAACTCCCATTTTAGTTTCTAGTTCCATAACTAACAACGGTCACCAAACACAAAATGTGGAGGTATATATCACTTGCTAGTATCCAAGGGCAAATACATTTTATAATCATACAAACACGAATCATTCAACTTGTTGAATCAGATTTGAGTAGACAGAATATACCATTTAAGCTAATTATACTCTTAAATGAACTGAGAACTAACACAAAATGAGTAGGAAATAAGAAACACATTAAGAACATAGATTTAGGATTAATAGAACAAAAAATGCATGGATTTAACCTTTGCAAAAAGTGGCAACATCACTTGTTTCCCGTCTATGAAATTTCCCTCTGTTTGCTACATAGTCAAAATCTGTCCACTTCTCAACTGCCTCAAAGCTGAGAAGTCATCATTACAAATGAGGCACAGCATGCATTTTGAAGATGCATTTTGTTGCAATCGGTGAGACAACATTCTGCAGTTTGTCCCACCTCATTGTTTATGTTACGTAATTTCTGTAGATGTGAAAGGCACAAATAAAAGCATTGCTTTCCCTTTATTTATGATATTGCTTCTCTAACTATACTTATTCTTCCACGGATAAGTTCTCTTTCTCTATATTCACTTTCTTCTCATTTTCTTTAGAACTCTCGAATTTAGCATCATCTTCATGATTGCGGTCTTCATGAGCACGTTTTCGATCTAGTATTTTCTAGAATGTTCTTGCAGTGAAATTACATCAAACTGTCTTGCTTCATCATAGCATAATCGAGCTCAAATCTTGATACACAACTTGCCGATAAAGAAAATATCATATTATCTAGAACAAAATCGAGACTTCATGCATTGAAGATCAACAGTATCACAACATCATAATGAGATACATGTTTTACCACAGCGAACTAAAACCAAAAGAGCATTCACATAATCCCTAACCTTATTACTTGTGGTATAATAACCCTTCTACCTGTCCTCTTTGATATATTTGTAAGAGGCGTGCTCCAGCAAAATTGAAACACCAAAACCCATGGAATTTATTTGTACATTCTCAACCACAGAGCACATTCAAATAACAACGTATTTGGTGCAGAACTATTCCAAAACCTCCAACCAAACATATGGATAGGAATTTTCGACAAAGGCTAAAAAAATTGCAATTTACTTTGTGACAATCTAAATTCATCACTTCAACACACTAAAAACTGCAAATGAATCTTTCATATACATGGGTTCATATCACCCCAAATTGCATAAACGAATAATGAATCCCCAATTCATCTCCTACAAAGAGACACTAAATCAAATCCCAAAATTTCCTTTTCCCCATTCAAACGCCTCTTCAGCAACCAAAACACCAACGACTAAATCAATCGATTCAAAACCTACATCACCCACCAGCATCAACCAAAACAAACAAAACCCAGAAAAATTGAGTGAAAATAACCATTACCCATCAGCGTGGCTTCCAACATGTGCATGGCCATGAGCACCTGGTCGGTGGGATTGACGCCGCCGAGATCGTCCGTACGGCTATGGATGGTGCTGACGCTGTAGAGGCTGGACAAGAGAACCATGAAGAGAGTTCCGGCGACGGTCTTGACGACGACCGGACCCTTCCCTCGCTTTACCCGATCGAGGGTCAGGACCACCAGCTTCCTCAGCGGGGTCTTGAAGAGAAGGATCATTATCAGCGCCATTTCGGCGAGGATCACAATGTACAAGAGCTGTATCATGTTGCACCTTCAACCCTCAGAATTCGGGGAGAGACACAGATTTGGGTTCTCTGATCGAGAAATTGAAAATCGAAGAAATGGCGATTTCGAAGAAGAACAAGAAAAAGAAGGGTCGCTATTGATTCACCATTGAGAAATCTACTGGGCGTGCCTACCAATTACATTTAGCCACAAAATTAATTTACACATTCATAAAAATGAATCATATTTAATACGTGTTTTTTCTTTTGAAGAAAGAAAATACTATCCTAAGTTAATTAAACTCAAAATAAATAACTAATGTTATAATAATCTAATGAATATGAAACATATATGGATTCCATGCATGAATCTGATGTTTATGTAATACAATAAAATAAAATAAGAGTTATAGAAGAAAAAAAATAAACGGTTTCATGTTCATATAAGTCATCACAATTTCCATGAATTTCAGTACTTGAATAATAATTATATTTAAATTACATAAATTTTAGTTATTTGAATAATGGTGTATCAGAGAACTTAAAATTACATATATATTTAATACCATAAATTTCAGTTGCTTAACTTCAATATCATGTGTTAAATATACAAAGCTGTGTATTAAATAGTTATTATACGTTTAATTGAAAATTGTGAATTAGGTGATTCGGTGGAGTGTTATTACTTAGTTGAGTTAAGAATTGAGATTGAGAGGGCCGAGAGAGGGGTTAATAATAATAACTATTGATGAAGTCATTCCCAACTCACTGTTAAAATACTATACATTGTCATTTTCATTTCCATCCAATGTAAAATATCAAGAATTAAGTATTTTACAATTGTATGTAACCCTGACACCAATGTTATTTATTCATGTTTTGTAGTTAGATAAATATTTGTTTATTTTACAGTAGCGTTTTAACATCTTTGTTTAATCTTTATCATTATGATTAACCCTCTATAATTTTTTATTAAATCTTCAATTTAATTATTTTTCAATTAATATCTGATTAGATTTTATGAAACCATCCTATTACAAAGTGTAGTTTATGACTTTGTTGACTGAAACAATAATTTTAAAAAACCATGGTCAAATAAGGTGGCTATTATTATCTAGTTAGGGCGGTCTTTTCGGGTGTTACTGTGGATTCGACCATAAAATTATCCCGATCAAATTGCTTTTTTATTTGCCTATTGACGTTTCTTGGTAAAGTATTTTTTTCAATAAAATAAAAGAAAGAGTTAATTACAGGTTGTCCATATTATATTAGCGCGTTTTACATTTTGTCCCAGTTATAATAAAAAGTTCAAATTAAGATACGTTAATTGTATTTTTTTTACACTTTACCTTAACGCCGTTAGAATTTGGACGGAAACCTAATTTTTTTTCTAAAAAGACGAAAATACCCCTGAATTGATTTGAAACCAATTCAGCTGGTTTGACTTGGACTGAAAATAAACCAGAATTGATTTCTGGTTTATTTAATTGGACCGGTTCTATATT